>VYZV01005458.1:79165-118132 GCA_013401275.1 Pandion haliaetus | reverse complement strand
CCCCCCCCTCATTTTTATCAAAGTACTGTACTCCTCCAAACAGTTAAAAATTGGTCATTTAGCAGACAGCGGTCACAAAACATTTTAGCTGAATGAACTATGTCTGAGAGACATATGGTTACAATAGCAACTAACATTTAAGATGGACTTCTTATAAATCAGGCAGCTGCTTATTTGGGACAGACTGGAATCCACTGAGCCACACATCCTATTTAAACAACTTTCAGCTATATCTGGCATGCATTGTTGAAGATTCAGTGTTACAATCCATTTTGCCTTTGGCCTGCATTAAGCTGAAGGAAAACATTCTTTTCTCTAGATGTTTTCCTTGGATCTCCCTGGAGGAGCTCAGTACCACCAACAGAGTGAAGGTTTAATCGCCTGACCTTCCAGGAGTGGAGGAAGACAAAGCTAGGGACCTGGTCAGACAAGACATGGAGGATGTCTGTGGAGAGGCTTAAAAAGTTCTGTCTCCTCAACAGCTCGTTCTTCGCATTGGCAGAAGTTACTGCTCTTAGAAGCTTTGGTGGAACAGAACATGAGAGCTTCCTGGTCTGCTTTGTGTCAAAGCCTGGTTACCTGACCTGAAAGTCCTATTCCTCCCTCGCTTATCAGTTTAAACTAAAGCCAGACTTTGCACTAAACCATATGCATATGTTTCTACCAGCTCTACAGGGGAGACAATGGGCAACTTCAAGGAGAGAAACAAACATCTTAAGACCCTGAAGCTGCTTCTCTTCTCATGGTCTGACCACAGCCTAATAATCCTAGGCATGCCCTCGGCAATCTCACCACAGCTGCAGTGGTTTGGAAAAAAAGGAGAAGCTTCTGCAATCTCAAAGCCAGAACAAACAAGATATATTTGAGTCCTTTTCTCCCTCAGACAGCTCTTCCAAATGAGATCACCAGTCTCTGGAACATATTTTCCAGCTTTTATGTAGGGTATTGACATGATTTACATACAAAGCATCCTAAACATCATGCAAACACCCGCCTATGAATAAGCAGAGTCCTCAAAGTTACTTCCTGTTGGTGGGACTATGTTCTTGACCCAGACAATGACTGCAGCACATACGACTGATAGGTCCCAAAGCAACACATCATTCCTTATTAAAGCAAAGAGACTGCGTGTAAATTAGTCTTTAGATTTGTGATCTAGACTACCTGAAATTACAGGTTGTAGAATTTTCTTCATCATCTGTTTCTAGGATTACATAAAAACTTATTCCAATGAATTTTAAGAAGTTTTTAGAGTCGTTACCAGTATGTGAATTAAGTAGGAATTAGCTGGAGAACGTCTTGAAAAAATAATGGACTAGCTTTTAGAATACTGTTACAATTTCTGATGAAGGAACAGTAACTCTTAGTTCTATGAGGAGACATGTATGTCTGTAGCAGAAAGACTACAGTTATATTCAGTACAAAACACTGTTTATAGTGGTAAAACAAACTCATTTCACAGGCATCATGAAAACACTCTGAAAAAGTCCTTCGATAAAGGGAGTACGTGGACTGCACGAGGGCACAGAGGCTACACATGAGGAAAAAAACGATTCCCGTGGAGTAATCTGTGCACTGAAGACAAACAATAGGTGAACAAAAGAAAGGCTGGACTTTGTGTCTTCCTGCTGGAGTCTGGGATTTTCAGCCTGGCTTATATCATAAGTGAAATGAGTTTAGTGAGCTGGTGGATGTTTATTTCCAGTACTGAATCATTACACAAATTGGTATAATTTGGGATGATCTTATGAGCTGAAATTGCAGATATCTATTGCAGGCAAATGGTGGAGCCGAGAGCAGCCGAGTTTTGCAGAGCTGCCTGCATATAGCACAGTCCTGCTGTGGCTGTCTTTTTGCCTTCTATCCCCAAATTTTGAAGAAGGGAAGGAAAGAGAGAGAGAATCATAAAGACCACAAATTTCAGATGAGTGACTGAATTTTCAGATATAACCTTTCACTTCATGAGGGTTTGTGAGGGTTTCTTTTCACATCAAAGAACAGCACTACTGATCTTGTTTCCGTGAAAATTAGTGTGGCTGGCAGACTGTTGGCTCTGTGTTGCCCTCCCTCCCTCCTTTTCTGTCTCTCCTTGTTTAGCAGCCCTGACCAGGAGTATACTGTTTTTCTGGCAGCCCGTGAGACTCAATCAAGGAACACTGAATCAAATGCCATTTCAGCTGACATTTTCCCACCTGTGGCAATGTGATCAATAAGTAGGGTTTTTCTGCAGTACATAAGCCAGATTTATTTGGGAATAACAAACCAGAAGTTTTTGTTGCCCAACACAGACGCTCTGTCAGTCTCTGAGTATCTCTGTCAGGGGTTTTATCTTCACAATAATGTTACTCCCGTTATATAGTTAGGGCAGAGACAGGTGAGCAAAAGATCAAACCAACCCAACTTCGTGGAAGCATGTTGCCAGCATTACAAGAAATGACAGCCAGTGCAGTCACACAGTGGGGGCTGAAAGAAACTTCGTCGGGTTGGCAATTATAATAAGTAATGCTCATGAATTACAAGAAACCATGCAGCCAAAAAAAGAAAAAAAAACAAAAAAAAGAAAGAACAAAGAAGAAAACAAAACAGAGACAAAAGAAGCAAGGGGTTTAAATGTCTGTTAAAAAGATGTATGTGCTTGCCGCGTCATTACGGTAGAACGTACACACTTTGTGTCCCAAGACATCTGAATGAGAGGGTTAGTAGACAAAGGCCAGTGGAGAATGGGTTAAAATGTAGATGAACTCCAGCTCTTGTATTCCCAGACACATCCTAGCCCAGTCAGTGTTAGATCTGCTACACTCGCCCTGGCAAGGTGAATCACTCTGATTTTCCCTATTAGGCACCATTAAGCTAAGATAGGCATAACAACAAACATTAAAGGGAAATGTGTTTGTGCAACAGATTTCCATTACAGTGACCTCTCATTCTTCTTCCTTTCTGATTTGGGAAAATATCCTCCCCTTTCAGATTATAACCACAACAAATCACGATGCTGGACACATATGCTCCTCAGCCCTGTACCCTATGTTATCTGTTTACTTCTGCATACTTAAATGCTATCCTCTTCCCATCTTCCCTGCTTTTCTACATGACTGACTCTAATTGCTATAGAACAAAGGGAAACAGATATTCTTTTATGTGTTTGTCACTATTTACTTAATTTACTTAAAACTCTTACCTTTCGTAAGGGTCTAGTCTCCATATGATTTATTTCTTTATGTCAGTTATGACTAAACATCAGCTTTTGAATTCAGAAGGCAATCCTAAACAGTTGTTATTGTGCTCCAGCTGAAATCAAAGTTATGTAAGAAAAACTCAAGCCTGCTTTATTCAAAACTAATATTCCTGAATATAAAAACACATCAATTCTCTCCTATGATCCCCACAGCACAATAAGCTCCTACAACGTCTGCTTTATTACTTCTGTCCTTTAGAGAAGGAATCCAATTTGCACATTTAACAATGCAGTTGAAACATCTTTTCTTCCTCACAGAACTCTAACCTAGCCTTTTTATAAAAATCTGCAGTATTTTCCTGTCTTCATTCTTTCTAGGGCTTTGCAGCCCTGATGCCCCTACTTCAGATGTTAGTGCCCGCTCCTTGAAAAGAATAATAAACCTCAACAGAACTGACTCCCAACTACATCTGTTAACCGTTTTGCCTAAGGGAATCCCTATATCATAGAGCAGGGTGGAGGAGAGTGTCCTGGTCCCTAGCAAAAATGGGTGTGACAGAAATGAGTAGGAACCCACTGTACAGCTGATTGCATTTCAGGGTTCAAAATAAAGTATTGCATTTTTTTATTTAGCTGTCTCATATTCCTCAGCCTCACCACCGTTATTAGGAGTGACTCCCCCCAGTTTACAAGATCAAAACATTTCAAATTCAACACTGATGTAACCTAGTATCAGGTCATTATAGCTTTAACTCAGATACAGTCCTTCTCCCCCATCATCCTCCTCAAGTGTAGTGACTTTTAGCTCTGCTTAAGGGATGGCACTCAATTCTTTGGTCGAAAGACTTCTGTTCTCTTTAGGCCCCGAAACACACTCAGATGACCATGCAATCCATTTTGCTTTATCACAAAACCAGATAACAATATTCCTGCCCCTGCCAACAAACCGATATCTTTTCCTAACACCACTCCTACAGTAGCACCAATTAGAGACCGATCTGCCAAAGCAGGATTCATGCACACAAAGGACACCATGAATCATGGGATGATCTCAAGTGACAGCATCAATGATAAACTCTCCATTTCTCCGCTGAGAAGAACGAACAAACGAACAAAGCAGCCTGTCCCCACCCCAAAATCCCCACTACTGACATCTAAAACCAAGCTAACAAAATAGAAACCATTCACACAAACGCCTCTCAACATATCCACATCTTCAGCTGGTGTGGTAATGAAATAGTGTGTTACCCTCCGTGTTGCCAACATAAGGGGCTGTGTTCTTCTGGAAGGAAACAGGGATGCTCTTGGGACTAATGACAGCTCTCCGACCTCATGAGGATGGGTTGAGAGGTGAGAGCACAGCATCAGGACAGCAAGGATGATTAACACGAATGAGCTGGCCGTTAAAGGCGCAGACCTCCCTTCTAAGCTCACTCCTGACCCATTTGACGGGCACGGCCATAACAGTATTTGCACGCAAACTCCCCTGTCCACGGGTAATGGAGAACAGCTAGACCTGAACTCCAGCACTGACAGGGCAATTTTAAATATATATTAATAGTGTTCACCTGCAAGCTTTCCGAGGTGTCATTTGACAATTGGAAATGCTTTGTAAAAATAATGAGAATTACTGTAAAGCATCCACAGAGCACTATATTCCACAGGACTTATCATAATTAGTTTTATTAGTGAATGTTAAAGAACACAGCTTGATATTGTTATTTAGTCTTGTGTGGCGACAGCACTGTGAGATGAATGGAAAAACAGATGTCTGTTTCATATAAGCCTCCAGACTAATGCTTATAACAGGCTACAGCTAATGCCTTGTGGATAATCTTTCTCATGCCTTTCAAGCAATTGCTAAACAAGGGGAAAACCCCGAGGCTAGCCAGCCAGACTGCTATTTCATTTGCTACAGCTTTTTCTGTCCCCTTCCCCTTAGCCTCCTCGAAGTTATTGGCAATCAAAGCTGAAAACTGAAGGTGGGTTGCTACACCTTTGACTTGCAGGCCTGAATATCAATGAGCCACAAGAGACAGAGATGGAGAGAGCGACAAAAGGTGAGGGGAAGAGACAGAGGAGATTGGAAACGGCTCGTTTCCCAGCACACACACTGACAGACAGGTAGTGTTAACACTGTACCTAGAGAGGCTGCCCTCAGTGGCCAGGCTCGGGGAGTCATCGAGGACATTAGGTTCACTGCAGGAGGGGCAGGGAGATTAAGAATTTAGGGAAAGAAAATGCAAAAAGCATGCGATTGTCTCTGTTTTCAAGGGAAAAAATATTAACGGAATAAAAAAAGTAAAAAAAGGACCGTAACATTAATTGGTCTCGCACGCTCAACAGCACATATATGACTCAGAAGAGCTGAAAGAACATCTGATAACAGGAACAGTCTTTAGAGGGAGTCTACACTACATCTCTGCTGAGAACTGGGGAGCTGAGAAGTTCGGTAGGATGTGTTTCCACAGGAAATAAGGGCAGGGAACTGTTTTCAAAGCCATTTTCCTGCAGCATTTTCCTCTCAGTTCTATTTACTTCCAGCTTCATAGAAAGCTTTCTTCTTCCCCCTTCCCCATGAGCCACTTCTTCCTGAGGGAGGGCTAATCTATCTCCCATGAGCTATAGACCACTCTCCTTCTGGTACAACTCTAAGGACAAACATCTGGAAAACAAGGTCTCGTAGTGCAAGGAAACGAAGTAACAGCTGGCGCGGATCCTGGCAAACGAGTACACAATCACATTGCTTTTCTACACTTCAGCCATTCGGGCAGGAGCAGCCTTCTCAGCCCATAGGAAAAACATGAAAGAAAGAAAGCAGTCTGCTGGGTTACCAGCAGGAAAGCAATAATAATATTGCTTAACATTAATTGGTTTACATTTGTGAGGCAGTCTGAAAGCCCAGAGACCATCCATAACTAAAAAGGGCACGACATTGTGGACTATGATTATGCTTGCTGAGCTTGTACTTTCCCTACACAGATGAAAAGCGATTCTCCTGGTATACCATGTACTTAAAAAGTAGAGAGCAAAGCTCTGGTGTAATTATAGTCTTTTTTTTTTTTCTCAGCATCACCATGACTTGGGATTGCACAAAGCAAACATTGCTATCAGTCAACTGTGACTCTTACGAAGTTTATGCACTGAAGATGGTAGTGAAAGATTGAGGAAAATGCAGTCTTGCATATTAATTTTTCAAGAAACAAAGGGACTGAATCAATTGAGTTCAAAAGTCAAATGAGTTCCTGTAAGCCCTTTTGTGAAAACTTCCAGATAAAATCTGTGTAACTTCTCTCTTGTGAGACATTTCTCCTATCTCTGCTGGTATGTACCGCGGCTGTTACTTTTCCTTCATGTATCAAGGTTATTTCTTTAATTCCAGGCAAGACTGGGGAGGGAACAATGTTGTTTGATTTTCCAAGGCTGGTCAAGAGATAATGTAGAATTTATTCTTTAAAGGTTCAAAGGAAGTAACATAAATTAATCTGTCCATTGTCAGATATCCTTGGATAGCTATGTCACAGACAAATAAAACAATAAACATTGCTTGCTTAGAAAAAAATTGCATTTAAATGCAAAACTTCTCCCTACATCTTCTAAAGATGTACATTTCCCAAATTCCAATATCTTTCTCACCACTCCATGTTAACCAGGAATAAGGCATTCAAGGTTATTTCTATTAACAAGTGTATTTCTGGTTTTAAAGAGTATTAAATCCCATCTTTGAACTTGACATTCAGTTTCTGTGATGAGCTAGCTACTGTTCTAGGAAGGACAAAGACTAAATGGAAGAAAATGAAGTATATCAAACAGGATGCCTCTGCCCCCCTTCCCAGCTTCTCAGGATTCCCCCCCACTCCCTACACAGATTACGTACAGTCCCCTGGTTCAATGCATAACCCCAAAATTCTATGTTTTCTTTTTGTTATCCAGTAGCACAGGAAAATATTAGTGCTGAGGGTTTCTGAAACTGTTTAAAAGGAAGGTTTCTATGGATGACAGCTTGTTCTTATGGACCTTACGCAACACAGATGATCCTGGAAAATCATTACTTCCAACCCTGAACACTTGGTCCAACGCTATTTCAGGATGAATAAATTTAGCATCACTACGCTAGCACTGATTCTACTATCTCACATCTCTGATGTACACATAATATACCTGCGCCATTTCTGCTCTTGTGAATATAATGGGAAAGGTGAAAAGCCCATGTTGTTACCTTTGGCTGGGTAACATGCCCACCTCAGCCTGAGGTGCAGACACGCTGGAGAGATGGCTGGAGAACCGCCTCCTCCCAATGGCACCCATAAGGTATGCTTCTTGTTCACTTACCACACTGGGCATGCTCAAGGAGTCATCTAGAAAGAAAGAAAAAACAGGAAAGGAGAGGAAACAACCAGCCCAAACCCACCTACATATTTACAGTTGTCAAGAGGTTAACAGAATGTCAGAGGTGTATCCAGCATTTACTTACCAAGACCCCAAGCCTGCAAATTTGAATAATTCCATTAGATTTTACCATCACAGTTCAGAAAGACATATGCATAAAACCCTGCAGGATGAGGAACCCAGCACACATGGGCCAGGGATTTATGTATGCTTTCAGCTTATATGGCTCTCAGGAAAACGTGTTTGGGGAATTCAGCTTCCACTAGGGCTTAATTCCTGTGATTAATAAATTGTTTTCAATATACAGTGTTTTCTGGCATAAAGGGTGTAACTGAACATTTGCTGGTGTGAAATAAACTGCTGCTACGATACAGCAAAGCACTGTTACAAAAGATAACATACGTAACAGCAAAATGCAGGTCTGAGAGCCTTTAAGACCTTTGGGACATGCATTTTAAAATTCCACCAAAAATTGGATAAATTGACTCAAATACTTCATACTGCAACTGAATTATGAAAACAGTTGGATTGTGATCAGGACTGCTTGAAATTTTCAGTGCTGTTTCAAATTAGATAAAGTACCTGGAAAGAAAAGACTCTGTTGTGGGTTTTACCACAACAACTTCAAATTACAAATAAAAGAAAGGGGAACTTTCGTGTAATTTTCTCTTTTCTTTTTGACCTTTTCCAATTTTGATGCAGTCAAATATTTTATGGTGGCATTAAGCCAAGGCAGGGCTGAGGTAATACTGATGCAAGCAAATAGGAAGATAACACTCATCGTTCCACACAGTGGCTCGTAATTAATCTGAGGCTGAAACCACAGTTTGCAACAGTGAGTATCTGAGCAATGTATCAGCAGTACAATACTGGGTGGATTGTACAATGTTTAGTGATGAACCCAGCTAAAATAAATTTGGGCTGAGCCTGGAAAGTTTCAGGCTAACTGTGCTTTCCCAAAAGGCAATTCTGCTGTAACTGCACAAGCCTTTCTTTTGAGCAACCCATTTTCACTCCTTTTGTTTAATGTCTTTAAGGAATAGTCAGCAGTCCTCAAATACACAAGTGAAGCGCCTGAGTTTCAGGCATCGAGGCACTGAGGCAACCAATCATTGCAGCACCAGCAGACAGTAACCCTGCTAAAGTAGGGGGAAGCCCAGGCCTGATGACATATGAGCAGAGTTTTCTACCCTGGCTTTCAGTGATGGACAACTCAGAAGCAGATGGACAGCTCAGAAGCAGAGAGGAGGCAAAATTCCAAGAGTAACATGAAACTCAGCTGAAATGACAAAGCGACATTCAGGTCATTGCAAATTAGTCCCCAAAAGATTCACCATCCCATTACTTCTAAACTGGCACCAGAAAGCCTGGCAAACCCAGAACCTGCCAGCTGCCCTAAAAGGAGATCAAGCTTTTGTTATCAGGCTTAATTTCCTCTTTGTTAATTGAGTGACCCAAGCACACAGACATTCCATGCTGGAGAGAGCCACAGCTGGATCCCATGCAGCACAAGGACAACATATTCTGTGTAGGAGCATCTGGACAGAAGTGATGAGCAGGAAGTACTAAGATCCTGCAGGAACAGGATCCTAACTACAGAGCCAGCCACAGCCCCTGCTTACTGGCATGATGAAGGTCAGAGAGAGGACTGATTGCCAAATGCCTTGTCAGCACTGTAAGGATTGCACGCCAGCCCAAGTCTCATACACTAAAAATCTGCCTGTGCCCTTCCCTTTTCGCTACCCAGAGCTCAGGAGGGAATGAGGAGATATGTAACGACCCAAGCTTTAACACCACGAACGGCGTAGCAACGACACCAGTTTCTTGGCCTTGTGCCCTTATGGGCCTTTTGTTCACACTGGGACAGGGACAACTGTCTTCCCCTGCCAGCCATCCTCTGGGGCATCAAGAAAACATCTTCAATCTTGGGGGGGCTTAGCTCGAATCTGTAGCCACGTACTTTCTTCATCCTCCTCATCTGTGCGGCTCAGCGTGTCCTGTGAAGCCTGCTGGGAAGGCTCGCTGTCCTGCTCCCAGACTGTGCCAGTGCCTGTGTTGGAGCGGGACATGGTGGCCAGGCTCAGGCGGTAAGCGGAGGTGGAGGTGCCCACAGTGCTGACAGATGTCTTCCCTTGGTAAGCTGCGCAAGAGTGGGAGAACCAAACCCAAGTCAGCGATGGCACTGGAAATCAATAACCAGCCAAGCATTCCTGTCACGTCGGGCACCTGATTCTGCCCAGATTAGTGGGGCAGGGATTGGCAGAGGTGATAAAACAGACACAGCTGCCCTGACTCACCTCATCCCTCCAAAATCTGTTTTTCTTATGCGGTCTGGTTTTCTCCCTTAACCTTAGCACCATATTTTCTAGATCAGCTTCAACATTTAGGAACAAGGCAAGTTATTACCAAGGAAAAAAGGCTGAGGCATTTTCTTGTGAATTTGTTTTCTTTTCTTAAGAACAAAGCACATAAAATCTCTTGCCGTGTGTAAGCAGTGGCTGCCATCTCGTGGCAACAGGGGTGACTGTTAGAGGAGAAATGTGTCCCCTCATGCAGGAGAGAATTCAGTGCACTGTCAACTCAGGGATGCTGATCTGGACCGCACATTAGAGAAAAATCAGAAAGAGACCAAGAGGAGAAAGGAGGAGACAGACCTGCTGCTGACAAACAGACAGATGTTTCTGCACAAGCAGCTCTGGATTTAGAGATGTAGGTAGCGGCTTGCCGCATTGTGGGTTGGGACCGCATGAGCCAGCTGTGACAGTGAGACGCGGCTGCTGGGAAATAGGATTCAGCCTTAGTGGAAAAAATGGGCACGACAAGATGCATTTCACACCTAACCTGGGCTTATGTTGGCTGTCCAGTGGCAGGTCTGGGCTGGGCATAGGGCCTGATCCAGGGGCAGGCTGTTGGGGTGTGGGTGGATTACCCCACCCCCCTCCTAGGCGGCGGGCAGGTTTGCCTCATAAGTTAATTTACCTGTGAGCCAGCTGGCCAGATTGGGCCAACGGCCCTTAGCTCTCCCCTCCTCCTTACCAGACCCACTGTGCACTGCCTCCTTCAGGATCTTCAGCTCGTTATTGAATTCGGCAATGAGGGAGCTCTTGCAGAGTGGGCGCGGTATGAACCGTCTCTCCAGCTGGTCAGCAATGTGCTGTCGGGCAGTCAGCTCCTCATGGTTCTCAGCCGGCTGGGCCAGCAGCTGCAAAATTGGGACATGTTAGCATTGCAGGGAAATAATGACCAGGGAACTGGGACTAGTCTCCAGACCAGCATGAGCCTGCAGCCAGCAGACTGTCCTCTTTGTAGGCATGAGGTTTTGACGCCAGCTATGAGGCTTCCACCCATCTTTCAGGGACAACCTTGTATTTGACTGAATAGATATCAAAACCTCACTGACATTGGTACGTGGGGATGAGGGCTTCCTTATGCTAAGCTCTACCCTCAGACATGAGACAGCTCCTTCCTCCAACGTGATTTAGTCTGTCCAAGTGGTGAGACACAGTAGGCTAAGTAAGGTGGAGTACCATGTGCTAGTCTCCCTGGTAAGCAGGGAAGATATCTTAAGCCCTGGCCACCTCAGCCTAGTAGCTGTCTGTCCATCCACAAAAGTCCTGTCAGAACCTTCACCCAAGAGATGGAAACTGGAGTGGTCCTTCCTGGCTGTTAGCTATATTGCCCGGCTCTGCGCAGAAGAGAGATTTCGGGAAGATTTCTGACAAGCATGCCAACCCCCTCCCAAGTTCAGAGCATCCACACTACTTCCAAGTGCTTTGAGTGTCTTTGTTGCAAAATTAAGTCCACGTGCAAACACTCTTGGTCAAGCCTCATAGTACTTTCCCATCCAGGGGAACTAAGACTAGCTGTGCTCCATGGATCAGAGCTCCTGTGTGACTGGCATAGTCTTTAGTGTTGTCTAGGAAAAAGCCCTGTGATTTAGTTTCAAAGGGCTCTCAGGCCTACTAACTCCTGAAAAGTCACTCCCTACATAAATACACAGTTCCTTCCAGGCGTGCTGTTCCTCTGTTCTCAGCAGGGGAATAAAGGATATCTTGCCGTCAGGGAGTGATCTATCAGGAGCCAAAGCAACTGTTACCTTGCACTGGATGAAGGGCCGAAGTAGCACAAAGATAGGGATCCGTGTTCGTACGATAAAGTCGAGGAAATCCCACAGGGCCAGCCCTCCCACCTTCCGCAGTGCCATCTCTTTGACTTGCAGGCTCAGCCAGTACCACTGGCTGTCCAGTTGGCGTTCAAAGCAAACAAGGATCACCTTCAGGGCTACAGGGGAACACACACCAGCAAATGGCAGTCAGAGATGTTATCAGTGTCCCTTACAAGCATCGAGGGAGGAATGGGGGGGGCCACAGTGGGCACAAGCCTACACAGGCATGCATGCAGGCACATGCACATGCACACCCAGACACCTCACAGTCACAACTGTCTTTTCTATCAGTCTCCAACTGTGGCAGGGAAGGAGGGCAACCTGAGAGCATGCCTCAGGATCAGGACTGAGAGTCCCATTTCCAGAGAAATTTTCCTACTACACACCTAAGTTCCTCTAAGCTCTAGCTTCCCCTCTCCCTCCCTGCAGAGTTCTTTTATCATCTGCTGGAATTCAGATATTGTGAAAGCAGCTCGGGGGGGGGCAATACAGCCCTGGCTGATCAGACAACCTCAAAAATCTTGATCAAGCATATCCACACAAAGAGACATCCTGTGAGCACAATAACCTGCAGGTTATTTATGGGGTAATGAAAAGAACCTTTGTAGCAGTGCAGCTGCATGAGTCATGGCCAAACTGTAATCTAAACAAAAATATGGTCCAGTAAGCCAAGGGCCATAATTCACAAGAGCACCGCATTACAAATGGGGATGAACAGCGATGAGGTTCAAAACAATGCTCTGTATTAAAAGTGGGCAGTGACCAGCAGTTAGCTCACAGGAGAGACAAGGAATCTCCCCCTTTCCATGCTCCCCTGGTCTGGAACAAACAGGGGAGCCTGGGAATTGTTGGGGGAAGGTTGACCACTCCATCTTTCTTGATGGGATGGCCGAGATCTCAGCCGTCACACATCTGTACCCAGGTTTGTTGGGGTAGGGGGGCTAATTCAGTGGTGAACTGCCACTTTTTCATCAGTGTTACCTCATTCCTCACATATGGGTTAACAAAGACCTCGGTATAAGTCTTCAGATAAATGCCCTCACAAAATCAGAAACAGAGAAGCTGTCTGAAGGAGTGAGAGCTTTGAGCCAAAACTCTCCCCATATAGCCCCGATAACCTACAGTGCTGCTGCAACTCCAATTTGATTATTTTTTCTTTCCTTTCACCTGTGGGTCATACGTGAGATAATACAGTACTACCTTGCAGCAGCATACAGTGAGCAGAGGGAATACCAGTCAGGAAGGACCATGTGTGTCCAGGGCCAACAGGCAGACAGACTGCATCACAGTTCACCCTAGGTAGCCGAGGGCCAGTGAGGTTGTGATATTAGTGGCTGATAGGCAGTCTGACTTGCCTTTTGTGACTTCACTGCTATATTCTGGCAATATGAAAACTAAGCGACTTCTATCTGTGGCGCAACCTCCTCCAGCTGCAGTGCAGACACTGCTCGCGTTGCAATACATCCCAGAGATACTCCTGGCTTCACACTCTGGCCTTGTTCAGGACAAGACCTAAAGCAGCTCAGCTCTAAAGAGCTCAGCTCCTGCCTGAGATGGTTTTCTTTTGTGCTGTCTACAGACTTGAATACTCCATTTTATCTCTGTCTCTTCTCAGTGGTCAGCAGAAGCCATCACTCACCCAGGTAGGCAGCCTGGCTGGTGGACTCTGCAAGCCCTTCCCGCCGCAGGTCCTTCCCCGCATCCCCTG
This sequence comes from Pandion haliaetus, assembly GCA_013401275.1. NCBI lineage: Eukaryota > Metazoa > Chordata > Aves > Accipitriformes > Pandionidae > Pandion > Pandion haliaetus. Next base: position 104,695 of record VYZV01005458.1, on the reverse strand, counting down.
GGGTGGAGCAATGGGCAGGGGAGCTCTCCAGCATAAAATTCTTGCTGCGGGAAGTGCTGATGATGCGAGGTGGCAGAAGGATATTGATAACAGTCTGGAGCAGCAGCAGGACCTCAGGCTGCTCCAGCCAGGGGCTGTCTGAGATGCATTGGGAGGGGAGAGAGAGAGAAAGATCAGGCTACATCCAATCAAAGACACCCAAAAGATCCAGACCCTCTTCAGTTCCAAAATGGGGTGCAATCTCAAAGGTCCCCTAAGCCAAAACTCCGTCCCCCACACCTTGTTATGCTGCTTCTCCTCCTGCAAGCAAAGGCAAGGTTTATTTTAGCACCAACACAAACACACACGAACACAGAGCTACACAGCACAAAGAAATGTCCCGTTCAGTGGTCTCATGATCTCATTTCCTTTTGACATTCCCCTCTCCCTTTACTCTTTGCTTTCATTTAGGGATTTACCAGTCATTACCCTCTATAGAAGAAAGCAAGGAGCAGGACTTGTGCCAGACAAGTGGCATGGATTGGGCAGACTGTGATCCACAGGGGCGCACAATTTCTGTGACCTCTGCTCCCCTCTGTGGCTTCTGCTACAACAGATTTGTCTTGCCCTGCACTCCAGTTTCAAAAGAAGGAGCACATCTGTGTAAGACCTGACTTAAGAACCAGGGCACAGCTGAAACAAAGAAACAACAACAACTTCTGCCAGTGGAGCTCTTTTCAGTCTCGGACCCAAAGGGCACTTAGCTGACACACTGCCAGTGACAGAAAACCAAATTAAAAAATAAAAATAAAAAATTCAACAGAGGGCAGGGAAAGTGCAAACATCAGTTGTCAGAAAAGGGGGAGAAAAATTCTTTTTGTTAAATTAGTCAGACCTTTGCTTCCAGATCCTACTGTGAGCACAAATGGAATCAGTAGGTTTAAAAGCATTCCTTCCCTTCTTTCCTGATTGGTGAATGGGGAGACGACATGGCTTAGGGGGAAATCTTCTTTCAAAGCCTGTGCAGTAATAATAAGAAAGGATTAAACGATTTCATCAGCAGATCACGCACACAAGTTACTGCAGGGAATGACGATCCCCCGGGCACCCTGTTTACACAGTACAGCACTGGCTTTGATGACCTGATTGAATTAGAAGCCCTGAGACCACTTAGTCAGGAGTAAAAGGAATTCACAGAGTAACATAGGTGTCACCTGCTCTTGTCATAGCCAAGATGTCAGAAGCCCAGATTCCTAACCCACAAATATCATTAACAAAATCAGATGTATCCCACAGGACTCAGCTCAGCGTTAGTCCTAAACTCTGCACTGCTGTGAACGGCATCAGGATCTGACCCAGACTATGGGGAATAAAAAAAGGAACAGAGGAAATTGCAAAAATGACATAATCTAAATATTCTGCTGTCCAAACATGGAGGTTATTCCCAAACACATTTTTTGTTCTGCCTCAGTTTGTGCTGCCCCATCATCCTCCCTAACGTGAAGAATGAAAAATAATCAAAATGCACATTTATTTCTTGACACGTAGTCAAGCCTAAATTGAAAGGTCTTTCATCTTCTTTAGAGGAGGTAATACAAATGACTGTCATTTGAACCTCTGCTCATTTACAACTTCCCAGTTGCTACAGACTTAGCTGTGAAATGCAACTGAACATTGCAACCCCTCAAGGTTGCAGACCTGGGCTGAGAAATTCCAGGAGAAGATGTTTTCTGAGGGGGTGTGAAGTACTTCTGTTTCATATGCTGCTGGAAATATTAGGAATTACGACTACTCGTGTGTTTTTCTGACATGTTTTGTTTTCATTACATTTAAAGCCCATGAATGAGTGAACAGGGAGGAGAGTATAATAAAAGTAAAAACTCCCAATACTTTTTAAAAAAATTATTAATTTGGTATCTGGTTTTAAAAAAGAGAAAAGATTTCAGAGAAGGTAAAGGTGGCCCTTTTTTTGCTTTTGATTAAAGAACTGTCACCTCAGAGCTGGAAGAAATCTGTCCTGTTTCTGTGTCAGTTGGTATCAAAAAGTCCTTTCGTGCCTCATGTTCTGAGGGACAGCACTGTGTTTTGGTCCCTATTAGCCTTCCTTCCCAAGCCACCCTGCTGCTCAGAAACACCTGCTGAAGTATTCAACTGGATGTGCCAATGTGTATTTAAAAATGCAAGCTGGAGCTAGATTAGGAAATCTGTCCCTTCTTTGGTCACCATTCTGTCTGATTTCATGCCAATGGGGAGGGAAAGGGATACAGAGGCAGAAAGACTCTCTAATAGTTATGGCACTGCTATGAGAAAGGAATAGTGATGAAATTCTCCAAAATGTCCAGGATGTTTGTTTTTTTTTTATTCTGGACAACAAGGATGCTATTGAGTCAGCAGCTGAAAAGCCAAGTTGCCCTGCTTTTTTTGAGCTGGCATACTGTGTGACCAGCTCAGGTAAGAGCAGAAGAGCACAAACTCCACTCTCAGTTGCACACATAGTCCCACAGGAAAAGAGGTAGGGTTGCATGGACATGACCCAAGCCAGGGCCCATCTCCCTGTGGCAGGAGGCTTATGCTAACTCCTTAGATCCTGCAGAGAATCCTAACATGCCTGTCAGAGCCTTAAACAGCATCAATCAGCTGAACTCCCTGGCCTTCAATGGCAGTGTTAAGCTGATGGATGCTTGCTGTGGACTTGGCCCCAACAGGTGAATTCTGAGCTTAGTTCAAGCCTTCAAAAAGAAGGGAGAATTTACATGTTGCCTCTCTTTCTTTTTTGGTGTATGTTCCACAGTTTTTGCCCAGCTTTTGCAGAAAGAAATCAGAGCACCGATGAGTTGGTGTCTCAACCAGAAGCTGTAACAGGCCTGGCCACAGGCCAGGGCAGACACACCTGTATCTGCAATGCTACAAGCCGGACAACAGCTGTGCTGAAGGGCAGAGGTGGCGAGAGATAAGGGCTGAGATGAAGAAGGGGTAATCCATCAGCCACACTGGAGGGTCCTACCACTCCCATCACCTGCAATACAAACAGAGCACATCACCACAACTGACTACTTACAGTTTCATCCATGCCATATCCTCCAACGTCAGTGAAATGGAGGCGCCTTCCATCGAGCACTGAGTTGGGGTGGATCTAGGAGAACCAGCCCCCTCAGTGGTCCTTGCAGGAGCTGGGGCCAGTGAGGAGAAGGAGTTCTAGCAGGGAAAGGGAGGGGAGAAGAGGGAACCAGCAAGGATGGGAGGAGTGCACAGGTAACCTGGTACATTTATAAATGTACCCAGTACCAGCCCTGAATGACCAGCACTGGACTGGTGGAACAGTTAGAGTTGGAGGATATGTCATGTAACGACTGTAACAAATAAAAATGTGTCATCAAAGCAAAAAAGTCTGCATTGAAACTGGACATCTTTTCCCTTCTCTTGCTGATCTACTTGAAAAATAATGTCCTAAGTCTGACCCAAGCCGGGTTTTGTACAATGTTCAGATTCCTCTCAAACACAGTCTGTTCTTAGGATCTCTAAGTATGATTCATCTCACCTGACCCCAGACGTCTGAAGCAGAGTCACTTGCATGTGACTTGGGTGTCTGGAACTCCTTGAAATATCAGCACAAGAAAATAGCACTTCTAGGGGAGAGTTATTTGAACTGTTTTGGATGTGACCCTCAGGAGTAATTAAATCACAGGTCTGCACATGCCTGTTTCTCTCCATGACTAGACACATCTAGATATGGGAACAGGGAGAAGCTACCTGGCAGACGCCTAAGCTCAGGGGAGATGAATGCACTCTTTTTTTATCAAATTCAGTGTGGGGAAAAAGGCAGTAACCAGTTTTCTGCCAGAAAATCAAAGGACGATTTAGAAGGGGAAGAGGCAGAGCCCTTTCTTTATATCACTATGGATTATCATTTGGACATTTCCCCACCTTCCTGGCTGATCGCTCTTTGGGCTTCATGAATGCAACTGGTCTACACATGATACAGCATGCAGTCAGGGGTGCTCCCACAGCTCACAGTGGCCACAGTTCTGACAGCTAAAGGTAAAATACTCTTAACAGTAAGAGTACATCTTTTCCTGGTAGCTCTCCCTGATGTTCCCAGCCAGCTGAATGTAAGCATGATAACTGCACTTCAGCACTGCGGAGCCTTCCGCTATTATTACAGCACTGGCTAATTCTTAATGCAGGCCCTCTGGAGAGCTTGCTGGCATGATTCACTCCGCCATGCCTGCTTGCCAAACTGCAAGTCCATTCTAAACTTGTATTTGAGCTAACTTTGTAGCCACCTCCCCATGTAGCAACCCTAAGTAGTCTGAGGGCCTCCAAGTAGCTACCTCTGCTTGAACAAGAAAGAAGTCTTACGGACTCTGACAGGTTGGAGCTTCCGTGTGCTTGCAGTGATGAGTGTTGAATGGACTTGAAGGACAGGAACCTACCAAAAACTGATACTGCCTTTTAGCTGATGATCATTGTTTTTAAAGCCCCTTGGAGCACTGGCGAACCCTGAGAGGTTTTTTCTAACTGCTAGAAAAAGTTACAACATTTATGTTCTAAGGAGAAAATGTTATAAAACACAACAACAATAAAAATACTACTGCAGCCCCTCCCCCTTTATTTGCATTTTTTCCATATGGAATGAAAGCATGCATGTTTGTCGAAATGGCTGGAGTTACACCAATATCAAATTGAGGGTTTGCCCCCCGTGTAACAGCTCCAGAAACACTACAATCTATCACTGAATGACCAGATAGACTCCATCTGTACCATGTCTCTGTTGTAACACACTTAGGAGCATAAATTCTACTAAGAGTGGGATCTGAACATTGTACAGTGCAAACCTGTACTAGATCAAGCCAGGGACATTGCAGACAGTGGAGTGAATCCACCCATGTAAACCCTTCTAACTAGCCAACGCCTGGTGGCCTCTGACAGGGCCATCAGGGTCCTTCCCCACTGGAGATGGTAGGTATCCCCAGTGCCACCCTCTCCCCGTTTCTACCAGGTGTGTGCAGTCTCCACCACCCCACTCTCCAACTTGCAGCCCTCAACTCTCAGCTCAATCTGGCAAAGGTGGATCTTCAAAGTGGTGCGTGGGAAGCAACGGAAATAAATCGCTTGACCACCACTACTGGTCACTGTATCTCCCCATGCACCACTTCAAAAATGAACCTTTCTATCTCTAGTGTCACTTGTGAAGTCCCCTTGTGAGGGGTAAGGGGGACAGGTAAAATGACAGGAATGGGAATGAACTGTCATCTTCAGTCCAGAGAAGTCAACAGCAGGGGGAGGTTTAGCAAAGGTTCACGGGGTTGCCGTTCAGCTACTCACCAGATTGACACACACATTGATCAGAGACCTAAGGTGAGGCAGGAAGGATATGATTGGCTGCCTCTGAAGTGTCAAACAAACCCCTTCAATCAAATTGCTGGCAGGCTCCCACTCAACCTGGCGCCTGCAATACAACAGTAGGTGCCGTTAGCCGCGGGCCTCCTGCCCCCCACCAGACGCTCGCAAACATGGCGACCGACACACAGTGACGCCCACAGAGGAAACGTTTCAGACAGCAACGACGTCCAAGATGAGCACAAAGTGCGCAACAGAGAAAAGGTTTTACCCATGCAGCTCAGGAAAGCACAGAGCACACTGGGCGTTTGAGGGAGACAAGAAATGTAGCAGAGGGGTCTGCGTTTGTGACACAAACCCCCCTCACAACAGCAGTGGCGGATGAGCTGTGTTTCACTCCGTGATGCTTCCCTCTGACAGATGGTGAATGAAAGGGAGCCACCAGACAGCTGTCTCAGGTGTGCCTGTGTGGGGAAAAGGCCTGCCGTGCCATGCTCCCAACTGAGAGCAACTCCTCCATCTCTTGTGGCTTGCGGATGTTCTCACTGAAGGGAACAAACCCCATCAGCTGTGAGTGCCCTCTGTAAGCTACTTCACAGTCTAGTCTGCTCTGCCAGAGTGACTCCCAGACACAGTCTGCCCTAAACGTAAACTGGCCCAGCAGTACAATCTTTATCTGCCTCACCCTGTGCAGGAGAGCTGATTCGTTCCCTACCAGCATCAAAGTCCTTCATTCCAGATCCTTTCTTCCCTGACACTTTGCTTTTTTGACCAAAACAATTTTTAGGGCTTGTGACAGATCCTGAATGGACTCCTTCCTAATCATAAGCAGACACAGCGTAGGTGGTTCACACCCTTCATCTCAGGGCCTGACTCTGGAGTAAGTATAGTTCTCAAGCGAACATCTGACTTTGTGCTTATTGGGACAGAAAGACAAGGCTTGCGTAACTTGTTAGCTCAAGACTAAACAATATCCTAGCCAAGGTCCTCAGGGACTTCTTAGAGACACAGGGGGGATCAAGTGTTCACTACGTAAGTTTTTACGCAGACCAACATACACCTCATCTTTCAGCATGCACTGTTCCTAAATCTCCAGAATAGTAGTTTGTTCTTGTACTTGTTCTTACACGTATACTACTCCCATCAGACACTGGGTTTGGAGTGGGGTGCTCACAGGAGGCAGCATATGAGTTTCTGATGTGAGTACCCCAATGGATGGCTCCTGGGGTCTGGCACCCAACCCCATTTCTAAGAGACTTCTTGGCCCAAAGATGCTTAAATGTAGTTGCTGCATTTGGTCTAGTGGCTTTGCTGTCTCTGTCCCTTTGTGTATGGAAGAGCAATTTCAGTGAGGCATAGGTACAGGCAGAGACAAAGAGAATATGAAGGGAATTTTAATTGATGAGCATTCATTCAGCTTACACAAAGAGGCAAGACCTTCAGGAACAGGAAGACCACTAAGCTGCCTTTGAGGCAGAAGAAAGTATGAGCGAGAAAAGAAAGAATGAGTGAGAAGCAGGCAAGACACAGCAAAGAATCAAACCAATAGGAAGGAGAAGCATCAAAATTTCTGCCTCTAAATTCCCTACAAGGGCAGAAGTTTCTTAAAGTAAATTGTTAGCCAAAGGAAAGTGATAGATAGTGATGCCAGAAGAAAGAGATCACCTCCCTATTATTTGCTCCATCTTAGTTGGCTAGATATGATTCCTGTTGGGACCTAAAGTTTTGTGTCTGAGTCCTAAATTCTGATGTTTTCTAACACCATTTGGCTTCTCAGCTGAGACTGCCAACAAAGTGACTGATTCAAGCAGTTGAGGACATATGCCCATGAGGGTGACTGAGACCAATGACTCTTTTTACTCAGATCACTGGAAAATCCACAGGGCTGAGAGAAGTTATACTACCCAAACTGGATTTGTATCACTGCCTCCAAGGTAGGAATGCTCCATATTGAATACTTCCAGAAGTCAACAAAGCCTGTACCATAATGCTACTATGTGATGCACCAGGCTTTCACTAGCCACTGACTAGATGCAATCACTGCAGTTCTTTTCCCTTTACTAAGGAGCATTCAGAAGCTACTGCATAGCTCCAGACCGTTTTTATCCTTACAGAGAACATAACAGTATTTTCATTAGAAGGCAAGAAATACTCTTACGACAGTTTAACTTTCCATTAAAAAATAAAATTAATCTCCTCAACTCACAGCTAAAATACTAAAGAGGGTAGTGAGATGGTACAAATCTGAAGACTTATTTTGGAGAAAGAAAAATTAGATTTCTGGAAGTTCTCTCTGTAGTTCTTAATAACCATGCATTTCTTCTCTTGCTACCAGAAGACACAACAAAAATGTCAACATAAATACACGCTTACAGATAAAAACATCTGTTCATTTTCTGATATGTTGTAAAGGTTCACTGCAACATGACAGTTTAGTTAGATGACATACCCACACTTCAAGGCTTGCAACATCAGAAACGGACCCCAGAGGGTTTCCATTATACCTGCTCACCTCAAAGTAGGCATCTTGTGAATTTTATTGAACATACGATCCAATCTCTTTAAGATGAGGATAAGGGCAGGTCTCACCGCCTCAGCTGTCCAGTCAGTGATGGGCAGCATCTCCATGATGTAGCGCCGGAGACCTCGGCTTTCCATCGTCTGCGTGTCATAAGGTGCCAGTTTCAGCAGCGAATGTGCGATTTCTGCCAATCTAAACCCAGGGTTTGATAAGAGGAAAGTCAAATACAACTTGCATTTCTCCACACATGCCAATGAACTAACAGATAAATCTTCAGTAGCCTAGTAAAAAGAAAAAGATGCAAAAGTCAGATGTGCCTCTCCTCTATTTAAGCTTTTAGACTCTATACCACAGTTCCTGGACTCTTAAGATTCTTTTGGTGGAATTACTGTTTATATTTACATATATGTGAATGGTCTGAAGAATATTTTTACATTGATATTAAATGCACCAAATGAATATCAGGAATCACAGATTTGTGTAGCTAAAACCAAAGTACCTGAGCTGTTAGTAAGATTACAACATTGCAAATGCCTGTAAAACACAGACCTGACATCACGTGCATGCCAATGATCTGGTTTGGATTTGTGCTTGTTTTTCAGCGTCACCAGTTCACTGTGCAATTTTCAGGTGCTAAATTTTAAAAATAATGTGCCATTGAACAACATGTACTTTGTATGATTACTCCCTGCAGCTTTGATTTGTTTCTCCTAACACCTCTACAGATTGTGTTGCTGTTGCTTCTTCTAACCCTCCCAGATGGCCTCACCAATGGCATTTTCTGTATTGACTGTGAAATACCATGGCAACATTTAACTTACACTTGCAGCTTGACAAAGACTACTGAAATACTTGAATATTTGCAGTAGGCAAAGACAAGTAATAAAGCTACATCTACTAATAAAAGGGATAGAAACCTGTACACTCCCAGAAACGTCAGTAGACTTTGTAGTGGATGATTACAGTACAATCCTATTCCTGTTGTGGGGGCTCCTTCTGAAATGCCTTCAACTAATGGAACATATTTCCATTCTCTTTAAAATCTGCCTAGCAATATCAAGGGCAACAAGTTCCTCAGATTAACCAAAAGTGCTATAAAAGTGTTTCTTTATCCAGTATTTCTTTATTATTACTTTTTACAACTACTTTGTCCTACTATGGAGTAGGTGTGTTTTCTTAAACACTGTGAAATTTAAATTATAATTATGCTTCTTTTTGGCAATACAATATCAGTGGCACATAATGGCATATGAAAACTTTCTTATGCATTATAAAGTGCAGGATCGATCTCATCCAACTTGAGACATCAATCTCAATTAATCTTCTAGCTCCGTTCATGCAGAAATAAACAACCTGGGAAATGCTTATCTTCCTGAAATACTGGGATAAACAGCTCATTGAATGTGCATCTCCCTTTTTATTGGGCCCAAAAAGATCTTTATGACTTTTGCAGACTAAACATTAAACTTTTAAATGGCTAAAATTGGGTGAGATGAATCCTGTCTGCAGTGACTAGCACATTATCTTGTTTTCTGAAGCCTCTGATATGGCATCTGTCAGCGTCCCAGGACCATGGCTGTCACATCATATTCTGGTAAATCTGCTCTCTACTTAGAAGTTTTTTCCTACAGCGGTTAAATCCTGTCAGTCATTTAACTCATACTTATGAAATGAATTTATGTGAGAATCAAGATGATGTTCGTTTTTATTTAGGGCTAACTATGATAAAGCAGTTCAGATTCCAACCCCAATAAAGCGGTTATTTCTAACACTTTCCAGGAGAAATCCAAAAGAATCAGAGTACAACTCATTATCTTCCGCAAATCAATCCCTCAGTTTTACTGCTGTAACCTTTGACCATGAAAGACCTCTCTTGAAAAGAATGCAGTATTTGCCAGCTACTACTGTGTACTGTGACTCTGCTTCACAGAAATCTTCTCACAAGAAAGTATCTTTCCAGAAAATATATCAATAACGCCTTCTGTACATATGGATTTAAGTTTGTTAAACTTGTCTTTTAAAAAATATGTGGAAATGAAGTTCCCCCATTACTGTTAAACTGCAAATACTTCTGGGTAGTACACTAGAGCATTCTGATGTTACGTAAAAGTGTAAGACGAGGATCGTAAAAAGAAGCAAGCCCCTTACTTTACCACACTAAATAAAAGTTCATTCATCAGACACATGTACCTCACTCCCATTGAAATCATAAAAAAAACCCCAACATGTCTAACCAAGGGCATAATCTTTCCTGAGACTCTCACCTTTGTTTCTAACATAAGATTAAAGTTCTTATCTCAGGCTTATATTGCTAAAAGTCATGGAGTTTGTAATGCAGCTAAACAGGTGTATTGATTTCTGAGGCTCGTGTCCCTTGTCAGAAATGTAAAGGTGGCACTGCAAAAGCAGCCATATCCATCAGGTTTTCAGTTTTTCTGCAGCCAAGTGCTACGTAAGAATGACATGCATCTGTGGAAACAGACATCTCTTGTTTAAAATTACCCTCTAAATTATTAAACATTTGCCAGAGGGTGGGAACAGCAACATTCAATTCGTATGCAAACACCCAAACCAAACAAAAAACACCTCCCAGCTCCCAAAAGAATACAGGCATTTGTTAAACAAGACCTAAATTAATGTCAAACACAATTTTGTATTCTATAGAGACAGCCTGAATCCAAAGATCTCTAATTGTGACAGAATCTGCCCACTAAGGGGCTTTGCCATTTTTTTCAGAGCATGCATGTAAACAGTAGGAGAGCTTTTTAGAGGGTTTTTCCTTGGTCCAGGGGCAGGAACAGAGCTGGTTCAGTGCATTGCTAGGATCTGTCACCCTTCATCTCCCTTTACAGGATATTCCTGAGGAAAAAATATTGCACTCAAAGAGAGGAATAATTCACAGCCAGAATGGTCTCCTGGGGTTCAGGGAGCAACATAAATTACTGTTAAGGTGGTTCTGATTCACTTTTGAGGCCAGTCCCAAACAGCTTAAGATATCTTTGCTATCTTTCCTATTTACTTCAATACTCTACTGAGCACTGTTTGGCTTAGGCCATAAAAAAAGCCTCTTGGTATTTAGCTATTCTGTATTCAAAGAATGATCTTGAAGTATTTCTCTGTCTCATAAAAGAATTCACATAGCTGTCTCCCTGTGACCCCCCTGCCAAGGGACACACTAGAACTGCCTCATATTAATCCCAGTTTTCCTTCTGAGAAGTGCCAGTCAGAACAGTGCTAACTGTGGCTCACTCAGAGAGTATCTGTGATGTTTTCATTGAGACACAACTTACCATGAAACAACTCTAATGATTTTATGTTTCCTGAGGGAATACTATGTGAGAATGGGGTTTCCCCTGAAAATGACTGAAAAACTGACAATAGAATCAGGTCCATTGCCTCTTGTCCCAGTTTTTGTTGTCTTTTACATCTGGACAAACTTCTCAGTAGCAGCTTATGCTATTTTGGGTTTACCACGAACAGCAAACACAGAGAAGAGAATCAGGTCCAAAGTGCTTAGAAGGCCCTACTCCCAACTTCTTCTAGGTCAGCACCACGTGAAATGGTTTGCAGTGAGCATCCAGATGGCAAGCTGGGCTCAGTGCTGCACCTTAATAAAAGACTTGAGCACCTGCTGTATCACATGCTGAGGTGGTGGTCCTGTAAATGCCTTCTGCCCGATCCTCCCCTGTATTTCAGGCATTTAAGCAATACAGTGCAGTGGTTGCTCTGCCTTTCTTGCTTGTTAGCAGCTGGTTCTGATGCCTAGTGTCACAGTAGAGGATAAAGGTCATATTCAGCCAGCTAGGCAGCTTCCCCACCCCTTGCCCTGCAGAGGCAGCCTTATCTGCACTGCTCCTCACTGCAACTTATTCTGATGTATCAGATGGGCTTCCACGGAGCTATTTCATCCACTGGAGATGGGGGTCTGAATGACACCACAGCAGAGCATATGAAACCTTCTTTATACACAAGCAGCATCAGGTACAATCCAAGGAACATCCAAAACAAGCTCTGCATGTTTCAGACAGCAACATGCAACTACACTACCCAAAAGTGATTCTGTCTGCTATTGTGAAAAATTAAGAGCTAAAAGAAAAGAATCCCTGTGAACGGAACAAGTAAAAGCAGAATGCCTGTGGAATACCTCATGTGGGACTTCACATCGAGCAGCTCCAGAGAAGTCACTCGGGGCTCACCAGCCAGATTCTGCAAAATCTTCAGCCTTGGACCACAGTGCTTGTAAAACTCTGTGCAGATATTCAGCAACGACTCCCGCGGTCTCCTGAACTCCTCTCTGGCAATTCGTTCATCCAGCTCCTCTCGGGGAAGACCCTGGCCCTCCTCCAGTAAATGAAGGTTCTCCCTGGAGGATATAAAATGAGAAAAAGTAGGAAGTGTTATATGCAGTAGAACAGCAAGGATAGATCATAACAAACTCTCCAACTTGTTTTTGCAACAGATGCTTTCCACTGCAACTGAAAAGAAAGATAGGTGCATCTGCAATTAAAAAAAAAGGGGGGGGGATTATAATCTGCAAAGTCTTGTTAAAAATGTAAATAATTTCTATATAAACTATCCTTTGCTACCCTCCCCTGAAAAAAGGCTGCCTGTCACAGCAACAGTGGGTGGGACCCACTGGAAACTGCTGGGGAACAGTTCATTCATGTCAGGGAAGAATGTGTGAAGATTTTACTGTACCTGATAAAGTGTAGTTTGGCTCCCTGTTCTGGGTACCTGGAAAAACAGAAACAGCGTGGTTTTAAACAGTAACTTAGTAGTGTTGAAACTGTGCCTTTCTGAAAGAAGGTGACACTCTTCTAGCCCAGAGGTATACTTGCCATGGGCAGGATGGTGTCTTGTGTCACTGGAACAATGGCTACACATAGTTAGTGACCACATGGAATAGCCTTTATCTCCCAACTGGCAGCAAACAACAGATTCCTATAGTTACTGCCCTTGTGATGAAAGGAAAAATTCAGGCTTAAAAAACCATAGCCCTCTTTCAAGCAATTTCTCTTACTGATTTTCACCCCAGTGCTCAGTCTGTTTCATGAAGCCAGAGCTCACCTAGTGGAAAGAATACCGCAGCGGGTTTTTTTGTCTTATTGTCATTTTCTTGCCACTTCTTGTTGAGAAAGCACTAACAAACCCTGCACCACTTGGCTAACACGTCCAAGGCTGGAACAGTGATCATTCTGCCATCACGAGACTCCTGCTGTTGCTAGCAGATGTCTGTTGCAACAATAAGACAACAGAAGAAACAAGGGCAGGAAACCTGGAGCAGTGCAAAAATATTTTGGACCAGAGACTGAATGTTTGATAATCAGAAAGATCTGGAAATGTAAACCAAGATGTCCGAGTCACACAGCATCAGGAGTCTCTACGCTGCCTGTCAGCAGATACATATTAACTGCTCTCCAAAATCAGCAGACAAATAATAAAGCACTACTTCCCATTATACCTTATTTTCCTTAGACTGGGCAATCTTGCAATGGAAGTAAATGACAAATATCCACTTCAGACTTGAGCATGAAGGGGTTTGTCTGCTTCTCAGATCCGGGATTGAAAGTCAAAGCTGTGTTTCACCCATGCCTGAATTGGTCTTAAAGAATAACAGACTGATTCCAGGAGTTACCAACCAAGATGTGTACGCTACACATCCATAAATTGACATAATAGCCCTTTGATGATCCATGCAGAGAGTGATTTCTAACTCCCTTCAATACAAAAAAAGACAGGGAATAACTTGGAAAGCGTATCTTGCCAGAAGGGTGTTCCTGATTTACAGTCCCATACAGCCCATGGTATTGTACTAGACTATTGGCTGTTCACAGACTTACTATCAGCTGTTACAAACAAAAGAGAAATCCAGAGGAAATACTCTGCTCTGGAAGAACAGCTACTCCAGCTTTTGCTAGGGGAGAATTCCCTTTCCAGGTCAGCAAAAACATTCAGATTTTAAGCCCAGTAAGGCATAACCTGGCCAGGGGAAGGCAGGGCTGCCCAGAAGAGTAATCAGTACCGCAAAGAAAACCTTCATAATCCCAAATACTTGTGGGTGGATTTTGTAAGAAGATTTCTTAAACCCTTGCTCTGTGACTGAGTAAATTGTCCAGTGGCCTTGTCTAATTTGCAGCAGCCTAATTAGAATGGCCAATATGGCCAAGGAGCAGTATTACAGTCTGCTGGCGCCATCTCCTTCCTTATTTCCTTTTTCTGTGTGAAGGTTTTTTTTGTGGTTTTTTGTGTTTGGTTTTTTTTATTTTAAGAAGGACAAAACTATTCCCAGTCATTCTTACCTTTCTCTCAAATTCTCTGCCACCCACTCCTTTGCTATCTGTAACTGCAAAAAAAACCCCAGACCAATGTGGAGGTAAAGATGATAGAAAGAGACCATAGGAAGAGTAAAAGTAAAAAGAAATGGGAAAGGAAAGAAAAGAAAACTAGAGGAGGTGCCAGTCTCTCTGAGTCTCAACCAACATGCAGTTTGAGCTTTTACTGCTGTTCAGTCTCTCAGAATAAGGCCAGAAGGATCCGACCCTTCTGCTATCCAAGTGTGTTCTGCCCAGTAGTCGTTTTGACAGTGGACTCAAAAGCAAAGCAGAGAACTGAGGGACACAGTTGCTTTGTCAGTATACTTCTAGAGAGCAAAAAGGGAAACAAAGAAGAAGACATTTAGGATGGGTGTCCTGGTCTTCTATTTAGTCACATGGCTTTAAACTAGAAATTCTAGTCTTGGGGATTTTGGTTACTGTCAGAAATGCAATCCTGGGCTATGTGCTCTTTTATCTGACTGTTTTCTCTCACAGTACCTAGAGCACTTCCTCAGGCAGCTGAGGAAGTGCTCCAAGCACTCTGAGCAATGAGATGTTACGTTACTCAAAACCAAAAAAAAAGCTGTTCAGAAAAATGAGAAAGAAAGAAAAGCCCACTGACTTACCTGGTGTTCACACCTGCTGACATGGTGTGGTTTGCTGTTGTGGTCCCTTTATGGCCTTGGTCACATCGACTCATCTGTGGGGCTGTCATAGGCCTGGCAAAGGGAAGGTGAATAGCACACTAAAGACTAAATCTAACAAGCTCACTGAAATTCTGCTTGTGATCTGGTGAAATTCAGCACTAATTTTACCATGTCTAAAACTCAACAATTATTCAAGCTAAGCTGCATATCGTGACCTCCTGTGCATTCCCTCTCCCCACGCTGATAACCAAACGCAGGCTCAGGCCTTTGAACTATGTGGATTACCTGGTGAGAACTTCTACACTGTACAACAGGGCCTGCAAAGAGGTGGCAAGGGCAGCCATAGCAGCAATCTCCTCACGAGCTGCTGTCACAGTCTCCACTTGAGAGGTTTGTTGCTTCAGTTTCTGCAGGTAACAAGGAACCAGTGCTTCCAAGACCATCAGCATCTGGAGGCTAGAAAAATAACCAATACTTGGTGTGTTTTATTTTGTCAATCCTGAAATTCACAGCAGGCAGAGGCTTAAGTTTCTATCTGAAGACCCCTGGATCTCTCACTAGGCTTGTCATTTCATTGCTTCTCACTAGATAAGCAGTCCTGGGCCAAAGAAACTCTTGGATCAGGGACGTCAGGGGGAAAATTAGCTGATGCATGAAACAATAATAATAAAACCAACCTGAACTTCTGGATATCTTCTGAATATATCATCCATTTGCAAACATTCATTTGCCCTTCCAAAGACTCCTTTCTTCTCCGGTTCCCTCTTGGAAACTAAACATTTTGCTTTATCAGTTTACCTCCTCTCTCTCTCTCTCTCTCTCTCTCTGTCTTTCTGCTCTTTCCAGCTGCCTCCTTTCCCTCTCTATTGCTTCTTGCCAGCAGAAACCTGCAGAGGACAGTGCGATCCCCACTTGGAAATACAGCTTACATGTTGCCTCTCATCCAGCTTAGTGCTACAGCCGGTGGCTGGCAGGATTTGGAGCTGGTGCCCTAGGAAAGGTATCAGCAGGCAGAGGTTTGGCCTCACAGAGGAGCCCTGTGCTTGGAATGCATTTCTATATCCTCTGCCTCCATTTCTCAGCCTTGCTTTCGCATGCCATATGCAGCTTTTATGCCTTTTCTGCATCTGCACAAATCAAGAAAACAGATTAGCACCTTCTGAATGATTCAGGAGCATAGGCCACCACTGTCACACACAGCTTGATGGCTTCACTGATGGAAAAGGTCAAGTCTTCATTCCCATAGCAGAAGTCTGAGGGAGTAAAGCAATATGAGAAGACTATCACACAAGCATACTGAACGTGAAAAGAGCTAGCACACCGCTTCCTTTTTCCCCCTCTTCAGTTCCTTGCTTCTCATGTTAACAATCTCCAATAGGCTCTTGATTTTTGACAAAAATCTGTCTATATAAAGGATACATATGCTGCACTCCCACTTGCACCCTGCTGTCCAAGAACTCAGTAGGTGACAAATAGTTCTCAGTAGGTCGAATCATTGCTGAGCATAAGGCCTAGAGCTGCTCATGGAGTCCCGTTTCAAACATCACCCATCACAAGCAAAATCTTAAGCTCATACCTGACAAGGACACATGTCAACTTAATGACAATTTTCACGCTCCCCCCGCTTTTTCCTAAATCTTTCCACCGCACTAAAAATGATGCTGATACACCACTGATGGCAGAAGATAGTTTTACTTCTAAAAAATCAAGCCCCTTCTATACTGGTAGCCACATGGGCACCAGCATAAAAGTGAGTCTGGTTTGCTAGTGATTTGAGAAAAAGTTTTCAAAAGCATTTAAGTCCCATACTACAAATATTACTTTGGGGATAATTAGCACGAGGCACCAAGAAACTGAAGTATTTAAAGTATAATACTTGTAATACAACTATAGTCCATTTTCAGAAGTGACTTTGGTATACAGGAGCCCAAGTCAAAGTTAAGGTCCCAAAGCATGTAAATCACTTTGAACAACGGAACTTGGAAATCAGATGTTTTAGGTAATTCTGATCTTCATATGAAAATACCAGGCACACAACATATTCATCTACAGTCTCATCACCAATACACACTTGGGAATTTTCAGAGGTGCCTTTGAATAACCCTCCACAGAAAACCCAAAGATTTTATATAAATGTTTACTACAATCCACAAAGAGGAAGACGTATCTTCCATCTTTGTACCGTTTTATATTATAACTTGTGATATAATTGTGCAGCATCATAAAAACCCAGTATATAACAAAGCTTTAACTCTAAGGCTAGACAGGCTTCACAGTTCATCAAAATAAGTATTATTTAAAGACACGTAAATTTGGAAAATAAGTTGAAGAATCTTATAAAAATCAGCAAAAATTACCTCCCTGCAAATCACAAAGCAGCCAAATTCTTAAATGCTGCATTGCATGGATAGCTATCAAGAAATACAGTGTCCTGGATATGTCATACAGCCATATATATTCTGCTTTGTGATAAATGAGTCCCCTCTCCCCTCCCAGGACTCAGCACTGTTGAATGTCTGAATGGCATCCATCATTTACTAGTCATAGTCTGCCCACAGGAGAGGATGCTTTTGTTTCCTGCCCACATGGAGCAGAGGAGAGGATGACACTGATCTTGTCAGCATGATACACTTTATTAGGCATCTTTATTCTCCACCCACACATGATAAAATTCAAAATGCCAGGGGCTAGTCTCAGACTAGCAGGCTCAGTGCAGAAAAAGTAGCTTTGGAAAAAAGATAAATTAATAATTCCCCTCCTGCAGAAAATATTAAAAGGATGGTGGTGATAAAGACAACCTTAAAAGCCTCATGAGGCAGAAGAAAGAGATATGACTGCATTCTGGAAGAAGAAAAGGACCCTGAACAAATCATGCTGCGTCAAATGCATATTGAATCAATAAAAATCAAACCAGAATTACTGAATAAAAGGTGCTTTGCTGTTACCTAATGACTTGAGAGGCTTTTCTGCTTTCACCAGCTCTAGGATGTCCAAAATGTCTGGAGTATCTCCCTCTAAAGACTGCAGCAGGTCAAACAGGCACTGAGCTGATACTCCTTTGCTGGTTCCATTGTTTGTAGCATCCTGTTTCAACAACAGACATTCGTGGTTGAGTTTCTGAGGGCCTGTGTGCATCCCAGGAATCTTTATCTGGAAGTGTGGGCAACTTTTTTTTTGACAAAGGGCCCACATGGAGTTCAAGAGCTTCCTGCTATCAAACAATAAGCCTTGCCTGACTCAACAGATTGGTATTACAGTGGAAGCATGATCTGAAAACTGCACACAGCTTTAATTCCCAGAAAGAGCAGATCTTTGCTGCCCTGTGAAGGAGAAAGACACGTGTGCTTAAAGTGTATGTGCAGTTAGATTTGGCAGTCCCACTTTCAATTAAAATTCCATTAACTTGCTTTAACTCACTAAAATGTTAAAAAGTAATTAGTGAGTATTTCAAAACATGGATAATCCAACCTTATAGTTCACATGTGCTAAAAGTTGGCATTAAGCTTTTAGGTCCTATTGCTGGATTCTAAGAAAGAATTTGCATGTAGAGAGTTACAAATCATTATTGTCCTTTTATAGCCTATTTATATAGAGAAATTTAAAGTGAGACCACATTTACTAGCCCAGATACCAGTGACCTGTTATCGCAGCATCCTGCTCAGTCAGCTGATGAACAGAAGCATACAGAAATAAGTTCAAGAAATGCTTCTGTGCAACACCAAGTGCAGTAAGCACATGTTCAGTAAGAACTGTGCTGCTGCTGCTCCAGGAGGTTTTTCTTTGTGATCTCTGATGGGGGGGTGGCTGCGTACACAGGCTTCTCCATGCTGAGACTAGGGAATGGCTTTTACTCACAGGGAACTCCAGGAGAGGGGCCACACTCGCAAACAGCTGCAGAATAAAGGGCTTGCGATGCAGAACGTAGAACTGGCGGCACGCAAACTCAATTGCTTGGCGTAACTGCGGGTTGCTTTCATAGTCAGCGTATACCTGAGCAAATGAAAAAGGACATGGAAGTACTACTCCAACGGAAGGGCTCTTCCTCTCCTGACCCCAGACTGAAACAACTACAGCTTTGTCATTCCTGGTATGTTTGCCTAACATGTTTTTAAAGATGGAGACTTGACTGCCCTCCCTGGCAATGTATTTCAGGGACAAACTATACTTAGAAAAAAGGTTTGCTTGTTGTGCTTGAACCTTTTTTGTCACAGCTTTAGTCCATTATTTGTTGTCCTATGTATCAGAGGTAGATTCCTTCCCTCTCCTTCCTAGAAGCACTTTACTTTTTTGAAACCAGTTAGTGCTATCTTCCTCAATCTTCATCTTTTTCAGTTAATCAAATCCCAGCTCTTTCAGTTCGTTCTCACATGACATGTTTTCTAGATGTACATCCCTGTTCCAGTCTGCAGTCTCTTCAGTTAACTGATGCTTTTTGTGCAGTGCCCACAGCTGGACAGAGCCAGCACTTCAAGAGTGCTGCTTATTGGAGCCGCAGAGTTACTCCATGTTTCTTTCACAAGATACAAACCTGTATAGTTACCTCAGAATGGCATTTGAGGTATTTTCTTTCTTATCATTCAACAGAAGGGCACTGTTGATTCATGTTTAGCTTCAGATCTGTAACACCTCCAATACTCTGTCCTGCAGAAATGTTACTGAATCAGCTACTTTCCTTCCATAAGTAAGGACCTACGCTTGTCTAACCTGATCAGCATAATCTGTTTTTTTTCCTTTTTTTCAGACTGCATCTCCAGCTTGTCAAGATAATTTGAACTCCTAGCCTAGCCTCCAACACAGTGACAGTTCCACCCACTTTTAACATATTTTAAGGTTTTTAGAGTAGCATTTCCTTCAGGGCTGGCCACTGAACCATGCAGCCAATGTGTTGCCAAAGACATTTCTCAGTTATGTAAACAGTAAAAATTGCTAGAAACAACTTCACTGTGCTTCCTTCTTCTGTCCGTTTCAATTGCCTGTCTGCACTTCCCTGCCAGTGCGAGTCTAGAGGAGGTCTGGGGTGGGGCTAGGCAGGATTTTCTTGCTATTTGCTGGCAACACGTAATGCTGGGATTTTACGTTAGTGCAAAATTCATATTACAGCACAGGGCTCTTGAAGGTTTCTAAAAAGTTATTAGGGTGCAAGACCTCTGCAGAGATGTATTCACTTCTCAGTAGCGTAGTAGGCTGAAGAAATTAGTATGCATTTAATACAACCAGAAGCCTCTAGCATGCTTAGGAGGACAGTCAATCACCATGGCCTGTTACACTTGCAATATGTCATTTACTTGAGAAAAGGAAAATAATTAACTGTATACACATTTCACCAAGGAAAGCAGAAAAACCTGCAAAAAACAAGAGACTGTGGGGGTATGTGCATGTATGTATCAGGAATTAAGCTATTAATGGCTGCTTGAAGCACAGAAGTGGTAGAAGAATTTGTTTGCAATGACCACAAAAAAATCAGCTGATCTTGGGTGCCTGGAACAGAGAGATGTGAGGGTCTGCAAAACCAAGCTCAGCAACGCTTGAGTTTTGTTTTGGAATTGCTTTTTTGCCTCCCAAGAGTGGTATTTTATTAATTCAGTGGTTAACAATAATGGTAAGGGAGGGGACATAGGAAAGAATTACAAAACTAATTTCTCTCAATATGAAAAGTGAAAATGAAGGGAGAGCCCTTCACAGGGTTGAATGGTTACTGCCAAGCACCGCAAATGAAGTTATTCAGTTATCTGATTTCAAAATGTCTTGCTTCTAATGAATACACCCATACACTGCAGACCTGCATCCAGTACATACTTACCTAACCACGTAAGGCATGATATTAGTGTTTCTAAAGAGTTTGTTTAGACAGCTAAATTAATCACTGGTTCTAATTATTGTGCTCTGTTAACTATATTAAAATGAACATACATAGAGATGTCACAGACATTGCTTCTTTTACAGAAACAATACTTTTTTCTGTATTTGCATTATAATACTAAATCTCTATTTAGATACTGTCTTCGAGCCTTTCAGAAATAATCTTTCTGTCTGTAAAAGAAATATATTGTGGGTTTTTTTTTTATTTTCAGTATCTGATTTTTCTCAAATGTCAACAGGAAAAAACGCATACTTGTACACCTCAAAGTGAAGAGAAATCCACCTCTAACACTTCCAACATTTGTCACCACTCACATGAAAAGACAACAAACAGTTTTTCATAAACAGTGTTTTCATAAATAGTGTTATCTTCTGTTGTTATTTAAATTGCAGATAATACAATCATCATACTTAAAGAAGTGAATATAATTTAGTTTCAATCAGCAAGTAGCTGATTTGGGTCATCCGACCCTGATCTGTTGTCTTCTTGGGGTCCCCAAAATCTGTAATCTCACCAGGACTCAGCAGTTTCAAGTTTCTCCATTAACAGTCAGTTCTATAACAAAGTTTCTCCATTAACAGTCAGTTCTGTAACAAAGTGCTCAGTCAGAAGTCTTCCCCCATATTGTTCATGGAAATGGCTCACCTGCAACATGCTGGGGAGGACCCACTGGTACCCACTGAGGGAGAAGAGGTGGTTAAAGTGCACAGCTGTGTTGATGACCGTGGCAGCATACTGCCTCAACAAGGCACTGTCCTCAGGGTGCAGGATAAGGGCACCGTTGAAGACGTTCAAGAACAGCATGATCTCATCCCCCCAGGGGAACTCGCTGGGCATGCCAAGGAACATCTCCTCCAGCAGCTTAATCCACAAGCTTTTCTGAAGAGTGTCCAGACCAAAGAGCTCTTTCCCAGCTGTAGGGGACAAGAGGCAACAGCAGTCAACTCTGTCCACCACAGCCAGCCTCACAACATTCCCAGAGGCCAAAGGCCTCTCCAGAGAACGATCCCACAACACTGACCATAATTCTGCCTTTTTAAAATTATTTCACCCATCCTGTACTTCTGGAAGTGCCCACAGGGCTTGAGCAAACTTTGTCTGAAAGCAACGCACATGAAGACGAAGAATGACAAATACCGCATAGTTCATTAAATCTGCTCCCCATTGGTTGGAAATTCTCCTCTTAAAAAGTGAGAGCAGATCTGAGCTTGTACATGCATCATCTGCCTCGCACAACCTGAATGGCTGTGTGGATTTATGCTGAATTTTTATCCTTCAGGTGTCCTGCACTTTACAGGACACTGATGCAGTTACAATGATGCTTCTGAGATCAAGTACCTTTAGGGCCTGTTACAGAACTTGCCAAGGCTTACCATCCTGCAACAGTGGCCTGTTTAATCCCAAAGTCAGGCTGGGAAGCCTACTTGACTTTCAGAGCAAAGTTTCTAAGAAGAGGGCTGTTTCTATATCCTTGATGCAGAATTTGCCTAATCTTCATTGGAATTCCATTGCTTCCTCAAAGTGGATAGCAAAGGACTCTGAGCAATCCTTTTTGGGTGCAGTTATGCTACTGGACACAGTATTCCAGCTCTAGTCTCACGCATAATTTTATTACATAATTATAACTCATTTGGGTTACCTGGTCCAAAGAAAGTAGCTTTGTCTGGAGACCTCTTACAGCAAAGCCCTTTCTGCTGTTGTGCTTAGAAACCGACAGCTATGTATCATTTTCCCTAGGAAGAGATTTATCAGCTTTCTGTAATGCTACAAGCCCGTGTGTTTCCAAGGCAAATGAAGTGCCTCACAGAAACCTTCTGAGCCCTGTACATCCACTAGAGAAAGCTATCAAAGGATCATACCTCGGGGATCATTGAAGAGTGAGAACTCAGCATCAATGGCACTTCGGGGAAATGAAGGCAAACGGAGGAGGTCCTCCTGAAGCATAGATACATGGGACTGCTTGTGGGCAGTAGGGATTTTCTGTGTCAGTGATATGAGGAACAACACCCGCCCCACCTCTTCTAGCTTGCGGGTGAACACCTGTGAGAAAAAAAAAAAAGAGACATGGATCAGAATCAATCTGATTAAAAAGTTCTTCACAACGTATATGCACTTTTCTAGGTTAGCTTCCATGGCTTTCTCTGATGGGAGGGACACTGCACTTGTGGCCCAGGGAATCCTGTTGAAATTCACAGGCTCAGTGCTGTACCCTTTTGCTAGAATTTGTGTGACCACTGTTCTTCAGTCCAGCTCCACAAGATGGATCATGTTTGTAAAAGAGGTTTTAACAACACTTTCTATTTCAGTCTTGTGGAGGACCCTGAGTGGGTGTCAAACACTTTGCAACTATGCCATGCAGTCTTTTGTACATTAATGCAAGCTTTGCCAGTGTGAGCCCCAAGGTGGTCAGAGGCAAACCAACTCCAAATGGAAAGCCATACAGTTGCAGTTGCTCTCTGCAATGTCTTAGACTATAGTCAACATGAAGCTGGAATTGTTATCTACCTTCTGGGTTGAGGTTGGCTCACGTCTGGCCATAGAAAGTGTATGTATAGTTGCAAAAGCAAAGTAGTCAATAAAACAAAGCAGACCATATTCTGAGTTACTACAAATGAGCAAAGTCCTGCTGACTACAGATTATTCCTTCTGGTTTACAGCAACTGAGAAACCGAGTTCCATTCTACCAGCCTCCTTTGAATTTCTGACTGGCAGGACTAGTCAGGCTAGCTATTTTACTTCGATGGTAAAAGTAACCATAAGGTGGAATGATGCTCAGTAGTAGAAGCAACTGTCTTTGGAAGCAGTTTCAGGATAGCTCTTAGCTACTGGGATGAAGCCAAAACTTGAAGGATGTGGCTTAACATGTGACAAAGCTCAGCTTCCCACATCCTGCAGTTGCTGTGACCTTGCTCTGAAGTGCGCTCAGCTTAGAATTGGGTGCTCAGTCAAGCAACAGTAAAGAAAGTACTTTTCCATGGATTGCTGCTCTGTGGGTAGACTCTACAGTGCTGTGTTCTTTGCCGAAGCTGGGTGTCGTCCAGCAACTACTTGCATGACCACAGAGAGGCTGGTAGATGCTTGATTTACATTTTACCTTAGAAATATTTTGGCCTCTAACTACTCTAAATAGAAAAATGTGGAATACAAAATAATGCCCTGACAAAACTGGACAGGCCATTTTAATCTTTTTGGGTCATGTAGGGTATATCAGTCTCATTTATTTTACATGTGGGACAAATCTCCTAGATCAGACTCATTTATCTGATATGTGGAACAAATCTAGAACCAGAGTGAGAATAATTTCCATCAGAGAAGCAACCAAAATGATCCCAAGCAATTTCAGATTTTTATAGACTTTCTACTGACAGATGCAGCATATATTTTTCCCTATTCTGTACTGTAAGCATATGAGACAGCATTAACTATATTCTCCATTATTTTAGCTGCTAGTACCTCTTAAGCAGCTTATATAATCATTAAGCCGCTTTTTATAACCATTCCTCATGATCTTTTCCTGCCCCTACACTCGCATTGCTAGGGACACAACTACAGTAGTTGGGTTTTGGCTAGAATAATACAACAGTTAATACCAAACTCATACTGTTTAACCACACCACCACACCACCCCTTTTACTTCCTGCTTATTATCATCCTTTGCAGATACAGCTAGAGCAACTTTTCCCTACACGCTCAACTCTGCTACTGAGACAACATTGCTTTTGTGGAAAACAGAGCATGTGGCTTCTACAGGTAGAGTGAGCTCAATACCATTGTCTTACTGTCTAAAGAAATTATACTTGTAAGGGTTTGCAGCATATAAAAGGCACTGACCTGCCACTTTAGTTAGGGTTTAGTTCCTAAGGGAGAGCTCCTGGGAGCTGCAGAACATTACCAGGATTGGACAGATTATCAGGTCATGAGGCTGGAAGATAGGGAGGACAGTGCGCTTCTGAGGGCAGATATTCCCCTGATGAAACAATTGCTACAGCTGTGCCGCTGGGAGTAGCTATGGTAAAAGACTAGCATCTGAGAGCAGGACAAGGGAAAGAGGCACATAACATTCTCTACAGTGAGAGGACAGAGAGGAAGGTAGAACAGATAATTCCTCCTCCACAGCCAGAGGTCACGCTAAAGAAAGGAATAAGCAACTTTTGAAGCTAAGGCAGCTGAAGCCCTTCTGGCCAAGTGTAGGAGAATGCAAAATGATCTGCCTAAAAGAAGCTGGCTGGAGAGAGAGGGCGGGAATTCAAATTGCATTCTTTGACTCTTCTTAAAACACTATACACCTGTCCAATGGCACCAGGGCAGATTTCATGCCAATTGGTACTTCTCCGGCAAAGCTCTCTATCTGCATGCAGCATGAGTGAAGGCCTTTAATGGGAAAAGACAGGTTTATTTACAGGGTTTGTTTCTGGACAGAGGTGTTTGGTGACAGTAAGATACCTGCTTCTGAATGAGCTCTTGACCCTTTTCTGGATGCATCTGCACCAGGTTGAGCTGGGGAGAAACTGACCTCCGGAAAGGATAAATGTCACGGACGTAGGTCTGCCAGGAAAGGAAACAAGTGTATTTTAAACAAATGCAATCGTAGCAGCATCACTCAACAGAACTGAATAAAAAGCCCTTTAGCCCTTTCTGAAGCTTTTGGGTAGGGGCTTTCAGACAGTGCCAGGGATCATGGAAGAACATAAACAGAAGGGAAATTCGCTCTTTTCTAAGAAAGCTAGACATTAATGACTTAAGAGCAAGGGACTCCACTTCTGCCTCTTCCCTCTTCTGTCAAACGCCAATCTTTCACCACACACAACTAAACGCCCAAGATGTGGTGCCCACAGGACAGAATTCTGTCGATTTATAGGCTGCTTGTTC
>VYZV01005458.1:67325-79127 GCA_013401275.1 Pandion haliaetus | reverse complement strand
AGGGACAAGATGGACAGAACAAAGTCACCTGGACCTGACCTTTGCCTTACCTTGTTGTAATGAATAAGATTCCATCGCTTATCCATTAAAAAGTAATGAGAAGACTGCGTTTCAGGTATGTTAAAGAATTCCAAACACTCCTGAAAAGGAAGAAAGAAGAATACGCTGTTACTTATTAGCTGTCTTGCACAAAGATCATAGCATCCAGAGGAAGAATATCCAGCTAATAATGTATAAAGGCACAAACCTGCATGCCTCAGTCAGGCTGCTGCACTGTTCTGGCATTAATTCTTTATTTCTTTTTTCAATCATAAAGTATATTAATATGTTTGTGATAATCAAGGCATGCCGATGTTACTTATTTTGGAGTCTTCATGTCTAACGTATTTGTCTGGCTATATGAGCCACATGGGTATTGCAGCTTCCATTTCCATACTATGTATTTATCAAGCTTTAGTGATAGGTGATGTACAGAGACACTAAAGTTCTGATCCTTCAAAGCACTGAGATGCGTGATTCCCATTAAAATTTAACATAGCTGGACAAACTGAAGGCTTTTACAAATCTGTTTCCTGTGTGACTCATTTAGGGCCATCCAGGAAAACTTTGGCAGGAGGGGGAACTGACCTCACATCTCCTAGATCCCAAGATATCATCGTGGCTACTGACCCATCATTTCCACTGTGATCTTGATCATTCTGTTTAGTCTTTAGTGTTGATAAAACAAAACATTTAAATGATTTATGTATTTATCCAAAGGATAGTATACAGCAAATACCCAACAAACTGCAGTGTCTTCAAATGTAGTTGCATTTGTGTGGTTTTGGCTGTCTGTGAGGTCAGGGCATTTCTATTATCCTTTCATATGGGATCCTGTTTCTTGCAACCAAGCTGTCCTCACAGAAGACAGAACTGCTTGTCAGCAGAACTTCCCTCCCCGCCACTTAAACAGGATGATCAGGCAGAATGTATTGCTGGCATACAGGTATGGCAGGGAAATGCACCATTAGGGAGGTTTTTTGGGTCANCACCATTAGGTAGTTTTTCTGGTTCAAAAACTCACTCCTACCTTCAGAAGAGCCTCAAACTGTGTGTCCTCATGGACTGGTAGCTGAGTTGGGATGTCACACTCGTTCTGTCCATGCACGACAAGGGTTTTTGTGCCTAAAGGAAGAAAAGCAGTTGCATTGTCCCTGGCTTCTTGAATTAACTCAATTTCAAAAGACTACCCATGGAGGAAAAGTGATAGTTAAAATTCATTCCTGGGCAGACAGACAATGCTAGTCCCGACTGAAATCCATTATGTAGTGTTAGCATAGTCTCACACTTCCATAGTTAATGAGAAATCGATCTGTTCCTAAAGGATGAGCTGGCTTTAGCAGCAACTGTCACTCTGAGGAAGGAACAAACCTAAAAGGTCAAATCTGTTTTTCAGCAAGATATCTCTTGCCTGACTTGTGATGTCCTAGGCTGACAGCATGCTCTTCTTGGGCTCTCTCAAAACTTAAATGAGAGGTTACATCATATCAAACTGAGACTGAATGGTNTGAGTCTGAATGGTACAGTCCTACAATGATCATCCTGCCAGCCTTTCACAGCCCAACTAGCACAAAGCTCTGGGTTGAAAAGACTGTTCTAATTCACTTTCTGTTTGCTTCTTTTAGAGCTCTTAAAGTGGCTTTCTGAATCTCAGGGAATTAGAGGTGGAATTTGCTGACTGAATCCTCAACTCAAGGAAAACTGCCTTAGAATATGCAGCCATTTGTAGCAGGTCTTTTTCTTATCCAGTTCTGATGGATCTCCTTTTTGGTAGAGTGGGTCATGAACCTGGAAGTGAAGGAGATTTAAAGACTCATTTCTTATACCTGGCATTGAGGCAGTCACCAGCAGCTTCACTTCACATTGTTCCTTCTTCATAGTCTGCTTGAGATCCTTGAAGAAGAGTCCTTCTACATAACCCACCACTTCCCAAAGAAAGGTAAGTGTGGCAGAAATGGCATCCATGCCCCACTCACATGGAGTGCGTACAAAATACATGATCAGTCCTACCTGCAGGTAATATGTAAGAGGAATATCAGGTTATACATACTCTTTTAATGTGCAAAGCATTGCATAAACACAGAACAAGAATACTGTTCTACCTTTCTTCACTCAGAGGGATAAACTCATTAAACTTACATCCTGGAAGTTTAGACATACTACAGAACAATCTGCCTGTACTATTCTTCCTTTTTCTAGAGAGATTGAGGGTTGGGGGCAAAAACTACTGTTGCAGTCCAGCCTGAAAAGCTATTGTAGATGAGGAAAAGGGAGAACCTCTGCAGTAAGAGACTTCCTATGCCTTCTGCTCCGGTATGCTGCCACGTAGACAACTCACAAACAACAGAGGGCTCCTGAAGTAGCATACATCTTGTCCGTTTCATCTCCTAACTGCAGCAAATGCATTTTCCACAATCTTGAAAGAGGCTCCTAGGTTTGCTCCAATAGGATTGTCCAAGAGCAAAGCACTTTCTGAATCAAAATTAAGTAAAATAATTAAAGGTTTTTGGCACTGGGATCCTTCTATTTTTCTACAACTTATTGTCCCTGGTTCAATTCAGAAATCCATGACAGGTTGCTTAGGGGTTTAATAAAAAGTTAAAGGTTCCTTTTCCTCTCCCAAGAAGGACTGAAAGGCTGGTGTAAGCCTGGTGACTTTCACCCACAGCCGGAAGCAGATATGAACTATATAGGAAAAGTTAAGAGTATTTATTTCCTTGCAGATTGTGATGTCAACTCTTTAGGACACATGCAGGCAGAGGTGAGATTCTGGGCTACACAGTGGACCCACAAGCTACTCACCAAGTAGTTAAAGAGGATATGAGATGTCTGGGCAGGGAAGTCTCCAATGTTCAACAAAAGCTTCCTTAACATATACATCAGCTCATCCTGGAAGAAGAGCAAATGTTTTTTCTTTCCATCACAAAACAGAGAATGGATTGCTCCCTTTTGTCCTCTCTGGCTTTGTTTCTTCCCATTTTTCCATACTCCCTTGTTCAGCTCTGTCTCTCAGTGCATGAAGTGGAACTATATGCTTGTGACTGCTCCCACATTTCCCAAAATAAGGCCCAGGGCACAGCACCCAGGTCCATGTCTTTCTTTTTTGTCTCAGAGAGAGGCCAATACCTCCTATTGCAATTTGTACTGGCTGTAGCATCCTGATTCTGCAATCCTCTCCCTGTGGTAATCGCTGTGTTGCTTATTGCAACGAATGACTACCTAGATGATCTGTGAAATCTAGTTCAGCTCAACTCAATAGCTGTGGCTTCTGGGCAGGAGGTGCAGGCAGAATCTAACTTTTCTTCCTTTAGGGGCTGCCTGCTTTAAATGTAGACTAATATATTTCTTATGGTGGGAAGGGGGTGTAGAGGGGAAGGAATCTCACTGTCAGCTAAGGACACACAGTACATGGACCCCCTGGGGAGAGGAAGAGTTTACCTGTCGGTTGCTGATTGTGAGCTTCTCGAGGAAATGGCGTAGAACTGTAGAGGGGTCTTCAATTAAGCAGTTCCACAGGACCTGCTGAGCAACAGCACTTACTGTAAAAGAGAAAACAAACAAGGTCAGAACCATCTCCCTTGGAAAAGCCTTGAACTGGTACACTTAGACACAAACATTCCTAGCCTTCTACCACAATTCTCATGTTTTGTACTGAAACGCACAGGAGCCTCTTTGATGCACTAGGATTCCTGGTCACCAGTGCAGTCATCACAAGCAATAATGACAGGTCTAATATTTGAACCTTCTCTAACTGCTGGTGATATGACAGGAAGCACTTCACCACTGTACTCAGAGGAATAATAAAGAAATAGCTATTTGGATTCACAACTCCAGATGGACAAATCCGGTAATTAAAAAACATAAATTCATGTACTTTTTTGTTCATGCATAGAAGTTCAATTTCAGGGTGATTTGTTCAGTGATTTTATCTGGTATTGGTGAACAGTATTAGATAGTCAGCAGGGAATTGTGTTGTTGGTCAACTCCCCAAAGTGTAATTAATTGCAATCCTGTGAAGATTAACAACAACAGAGAATTAGTCATTATTTTGTTTTCAATACTCAGTTCCTGATCACAAAATGACACATACATTATTTAGGTGGCTGACTACATCCACCCAAAACTGAATACAAAATGTAACAGAAAGTTAAATGTGCAATCAGCTGACATGATGACTGATGAGAAAGGAAGGGCAACAGTCCACATTTTAGAGAAACAAATACAGAAAAATGCATTATTACTTTACAAATACATCACAGACCATAACCAGGATGTTCAAGCTGCGTATAAGTGGCTTTCTGTTTGTCATAGGGTCAAAGAAATGTTGGTGGAAAGACCTCTGGAGGTCTCTAGTCCAAGCCCAGCTTGGAGCAGGACTGTCATTTACACCAGATTATGTCAACCATGGATTTTACTAGCCAAGGCTTGATAACCACTGCAGATGGAGAATCAACAGAAATTGCACTATGCTCCTGCCTTTTCAGCTTTGCAATATCCTTCTGGAAGTGGTGGCTTTTTTAGGGCCCCAAAAGAGAAAAAAAACCTCAAAACCAAACACAAATCATGGAGAAAAAAAAAGGAAGAACCCTACAAAGTCACATTTCTGTTGTGAATCTACTTTCAAATAGTTTGTGGGGATTTAATAGATTATTCATTAACTTTTTAACAAACATATATACTCATAACAATATATAGCACATAATACTTCTAGGAAACATGAACTGTGAGCAAATACAAGGTGTGTTACACCTCTTTCCCACTTTAGTTATGGCACCTAACAAATGTAAGCTATTGTTCAAAGTGCTGGCAGGTTCTGCCACCCTTAAGCAAGAATCCCCTGAAGTTTATCTAGGTCAGTACCAGCTACTCCATCCTCCCGGACTTCTCCATCTTCCATCAAATGGACAATGGGGAGCACTGCTGCACAGATGCACGCTGGAAACACGGCTTGAGGTGGTTGTGGCACATGATGGTTTGGAGTATGTTCAGTAGCGTGTTCTTCATCTGCAGCAGTAAGAAGAGTAGAAGGTAAGTGGTAGAGAATAGGCTGTAGTACTATCCAAGCAGATTAGCTAAATATTTATGTTGGTGCTGTACAAACAGAACAAAATGATAGGATGTCTCGATCACTGTACAAGCACAGCAGATTTACTGCTATTTCCAAAAAGAAACTGAGCCTCCAGCCAACTTCTTGAGCAAGATTTTTCATTGTAAATATATATTTTTTTCAATTTACATTTATTTTCTTGTAAGGAATCCGTTTTCTTTTTGTTGAAATCCCATTTCATTTCATTAGCATTTTTCAGCTAGCGTGCTCACCATGGCACGACTCTAAATGAAACACGAGAGGTAAGGGAAGACATTGTGACAGCAGAGGTGAATAAAATAATGCAGGGCAGTAATTTATAATAAAGTGGCTCAAGCTTGGGAATACATTCAGCAAAAGGAAATGCCACCAGCTTTATGGGTCAACAGGAAAGGCTTCCAGTGAATGAAATCCTAGAAAAGGATACTCCAAAGTGAAGTCAACCCACCTTCTGCACTAACTGCTGACCGCACTGACCAGACAGAGCCACGGCGGAAAGAATAGTTCCTATGAGATGTACTGGACGTGCAGGAAGGACTCACAGAGAGACGGCGGGAGGCCAGGTTGGCGACTTCTTCTACTGACAGAGAGAATGGAAAATGTCAATCCAGATCCAACTGATAGACTTTAGGGAACTTTCTGAAGGACAGCACTTACAACCAAATTGGAACACTGAAAATTCAAGTCAGATAACACTTTAAACAGGCACACTTTAAAATCTATAAAGATCTGTCAGATAGGTAATTTGCTCGTGCTTTGGGAACCAGCAGAGCATTATTCGGTAAGAGTGTTCAGTGCTTTGATGAGTCACATTGTAACTGAGTTGGCTTTACACTTCTTTTCATCTACATCCTGTTAACCATCATGGTTGCTGGTGCTTAGTTTTTCCTGAGAATTTAGATTTCTGCTCACAGATTTCCCAATGTACGTTTAGATCTGAACATCACTGTACTCATCTAATGGCACATACCTTGGAATGCCTTTAATGAAATCTTTGTGCTCTGTTAGCCTGAACCAATGAAAATCCTCACCCAAAGACTAAGCTTATCGTGATTCATGTCACGTAACTTTGGCTGTCTGGAAGTTTGGTACTGAGGTTCAGCTGGTCATCTAGGCTCTCCCACTAGTCACCATAAAGGTAGAAAACTCCAGGGGAAATTCAGCCTATCGTAAGCTATGTGTCTTAAGACAGATACTGCCAAAGTATGAATCCTCCCACCCTTTAATTATTAAAGGGTTAAAGTTAGGAAAGACAAATTTCATTCCTACTGTCGCATATGCTCACTGCGTTAAAACCTGCAAGATGCTGGGAGCTTTGAGACGTTAAATCTGGCAAGTTCCACTGAGTTTGGGGGGAGAGGGGTAAAGGGCTTCAGGTCACACAGTGAGCACTCAATATGTCCAAGGTTTCGTGTTTTTCTTGCACTAATTTTTAATAACGCTTTTTCTCAATGACTTGGACTCTTCAACAAATGGATGTGGTTGTGACTTCTGTAACACTAACAACCAGT
Source organism: Pandion haliaetus (assembly GCA_013401275.1). Taxonomy (NCBI): domain Eukaryota; kingdom Metazoa; phylum Chordata; class Aves; order Accipitriformes; family Pandionidae; genus Pandion; species Pandion haliaetus. The sequence goes on along the minus strand of VYZV01005458.1, from coordinate 72,491 downwards.
GTTCCTGGACATCACACCCCTAAGCAGTGCTCTATGTTGGTGGCAGGTGCTCTCAGGTTCCTGGAATGCAGTTCCTGGCACTGGAGCACACCTTCTTCTTCCTGCTCTGAGCTTGGTGTGCAGGTTGGCTCATAGCAGGCCTCCTGAGTGATGGGGATGGCAGTGATGAGACTGGCTTCCCGACCCAGGCGTTTCTTCTCTTCCTCCTGCTGCAGGTTCTTCAGGATGTGCTCCGCTCGCTGATGGGAACGTGACACAGCTCTGGCTGAAAACGACTTCTGTCAGGAAGAAAAGAGAACACAGCCTGAAGCTGTTAGTTAAGATGCACACATCCTGCATCTTCTCCCAGACCTCAGTGACATTCAGTGACTTGATTTCTAAATACAAATCAGACTAGTGCTAGCTGAACAGAGATTCACCAGGAGACTCCTCTTGGAGCTATGTCTACAATAAGCCACGGTGCAGACTTCTCCCAGGCTTCTTCTTCCCACATGAACCAGTGCAGAGAAAATGGTCTGTCAGGCAGTTCAAGTGAAGTAATCTTCTCTTGGAGAGAGAACAGCTACGCGTTCCTAAGATCTAAGTTACCGTCTCTCACAGGGATGTGATATGCAGTGCAGTACAGTACCTTAGTGAACAAAGAGAAGAGCCTTATGCCAATGTAGAAAATTCTGTGTGCCCTACTTGGACCATGTACTAGATTTTTCCCAGCTGAGGAAGACAAGAAAACTCAGAGTTTAGTCCACATTTTTCGGCTTAACTTCCCCCATGTTGCTACAAAACAAAAACAGTGCTTACTCTCATGATGTCTGCTTACCGATTGATCCTCATTTATAGGATCTTGCACACTCCCACTACACTGGGGGACCCAGGGGGGGTCAAACATTGGCACAGATGGCATCCCCAGGACAGGAGAAGGCAGAGTGAAGTTTATACTTGGAGGAGGGATCTAAACAAAAACATGGAAGACATTTTGTTACAGCAGACTATTATTAATGTCAGTACTGCTACTTAAACATGAGCACAAGTACCCAAGGCATTAATTACCTCTGCAAATTTTTCCCAACTCCATATCTCACTACACCGTTAACACCACGTATGACACATTTCACTCTTTCTCTGATGTTTTTCCTGACCTGTGTCCCCATTATACTCTCCACATTTTATACAAGAGTTCTACACATCACCTGCCCCACTAGTGCAACTTACACAACCATTCTTTTCTATCCCACAAGGCAAGCTGTAAATGGCAACATCGTGTTTCATGTGTCCCATCTACCTTAAAGATCTGCTGTGCTCCCTCTTCCATCCGTGGCCAGACTTGATACCTAAACCTCCAGAGTGTGTGAAATTTGAGAATGGCATTCAGTCTTTGCACTGTCTCTGGGTGATGAAATTCAGACATCAGCATGTCAGAAACAGCCTCTGGTACTTTCACAGCACACAGCAGGAACATGGCAGCTGCAGGAAGAAAACATCTGATCATCTCTTTTCCTTAATAATGTGTTTATGTGGCAGAGAAAAACTGCAGCTGTACAAACCCCCACCAAAAGAAACCTAATCTTGGCTCCAGGAATGAGATCAGCAGTCTACCAGACCTAACAAAAATTGTGCTGCTTCATGAAACCAAGCACGTGTGATTCCACCTTTTGGAGCTACACAGCGTTATGTGTGAAGCTTCTAAAAGCTTCTGGAAAACCTGCTTTTAAGATAAAATACAGCTTTGTTCTTCTCACTAAAAATCTCAGTCATGACTGGTTTAAAATAACAAGCATCTCTTGAAATAACAGGACTAATTGAGTTTGGCTTTCAAAGATTCCGTTTCCACGTGATTTCTGTGATGATTAATAAAGGCTGGTTTAACAGAAGCTCTGCCTTCCCTTCAGAGCAGCAGGCAGTGCCCCAGTAGAGGACTCACCCGTGTATTTTCATGGATAAAACCAAAAAGAAAGGTTCTTATTTAAATGGGCACCGTGCAATTATCACAATCTGCCTCCAAGAGAAAACAGAATTGATCACAATCTGCCTCCAAGAGAAAACAGAGTTGGTATGAATTGCAAGACAAAGGACCAGATCACAATGGAGAACAGCACAGTGGAAGCTGAGCTGGCCCGTAGTTGTTTCAAGAGAGCGTATTTGAATATAAACAGACATAGTCAAACTCCAGACTGATGGAGGCCAATTAATTTAGGTGGGTGTCTGAGGGGCACTGAGCAGGAAACAAAAGCATAGGAAACAGTGTTGCTGTGGGAGCTCAGTGGGTGTCAGAGAGTCCATGGCTCCTTTGACCACAGATGACCAGAGACAATTTCTCTAGATCTGGTGGCTGTTCCTGCACAGTAGAAAGAGGACATTTGCCATGGTGTTTGCCTCAACACTTATTCAGAAGCTGCCAGCCATGAGAGCTGTGCTGATGGGAGGCAGCCTGAACACTGCAGAAAAACAAGGCTGCTCTTTTACTGCCTAGGTCCTGCCTTGCACTATGAAGGCTCCCGTTCCTGCTCCAAAGTCCTGCTCCAAATCTGCAGGGACCTTCCTGTTTCATCAGCTCAGAGAACTTTGTACTCTTCGGTCTTTTCAATGTAACTATGTCAGGTCTTCGTAGGACTGATTTAAAAGTGTGAGCTCATATAGAGGTAACCAAAAAAAGAAATACAGCCTTGGAAGAGGTCAGTAGATGGTGCTGTTGTACACTAAGACAAGAGTTCTTTTCATCCAGCTTGCGCATAGCAACACTGTAAGTTTTCAGGTTTTGACTTTGATGAATGTAATTCATGCTTGGGCTGAAATCACTCGCTACTAAAAAAACTACTGCAGCCCCTCAAATGGATTTTAATCTTCCCTTCAGGAAGGGGACAAGAAGGAAGATGTATCTCAGAGGCTGGTTTGGAGAAGCAGCCAGCTAGCACGCCTCAGGTAAAGCAGCAAAGCTTTGTTGCCATCTCTGTGAGGCATGGTAAGTTTTTGGTAGGAGAGAAACAGTAGTCAAAATTATTCCCCCAGAAAGGGACTTGAAGGGGAGAAAGGAGTGCAGTTTCAGGCAGCTTGTTTCTCTTCTTTATTTTGCTTCTTTCTCTTCCTGTCTGCACATTTCACCTGGGAAAGGCAAAGGGGAAGGGGAGGTCACAGAGACGACCTGTTGGCTGAGGAAGTGCACTGTGCACTGGTGGAGTAGGTGGAAAGTGAGAGAAGCGTGAAGAACATGAGACCTGGAGTCAAACAATGGACTTCAGGGCAGAATTAATTGCCAGCTGTGGAAAATGGACAAGTAAGCTAGATTGAAGTGTGATGAAAAGGGGAGTGATGTCTGAGAAGCACTTCAAAACTCTTGCTTTTGATAAAAATGCTTGTAATTTAATCTTCAGTGTAAGAACACCTGTGATGGCTCCCTTAGGTGCGCAAATCTGGGCAACATGGTAGTCTTTAAGCCATTTCCTTGGGTACTGGGGGAAGAGAAAGGTAGAATTTGAAAGTTGTGAGAGACCGGCTTACAAATTTGATTGCTTTAGTTAAGCAATCTGTGTATTACGTGTGAGGGTTGTTCACAGTTTCTAGGGTTGTGGCTCACGATTTCTGAACATCTGGCATTAGCACACACTGGCTATGAGTGTTTGGACAGAACAGTAAGACTAGAAAGGACCTCCTGAGTCACATCATCTAAATCCTTTTCACAAACTCTTATACATAAGTGTGTTTGCTCTCTTCTCTGGTGCTTAGAAATCTTCTGTTTTCCACATGAAAGTGGTCATCAAAAGTTCATACTCATCTTTATGCTACCATGGCTTAAATAATTCTTCCTCCTTGCCTGGTCTGCTGTATTTATGGAGAGCAACAGTATCCCCTCTCAGTCTTCATCTGAATCCATTAGATAAATAACCTTATCATATAGGCTCTTCATTCTTACTCCTGTCCTAACAGTCTTTCATTGTACCTGTCCCATGTAAATGTCTCTTTCTTCAGTGACCAGAATTGTGTATGAAAGTGCTGTGTTCTAGGTAGTTGTACAATGTGCTTTACAATAGCATAAATACTTCGAATGTCTAATGAAATACCTCTTCTGACCCATCCTGACTTGTGTTTATTGTTTCTGCTCGTTAAGTCAGTCATCATCTGGCCAAGTGATATACCCTGAATCTATATCGGTTCATGGGAGAAGATCCAAGCTCGTAACAGAAAGATCCTTCTTATTAGTTTGCAAGGACATAATCTTGCACTTTGTAGTAATAAATTTCATCCCATGTCTGGAATTTCTTTTCCAACATAATACTCTCACAGGTATACGATGTTCTAATCTTCTTCTGGCTTAAAGATGCCTCTCAACTATGTGTCATCAGAAAACGTCATCTGCACAATTTAATACCAAGTGGAAATGGAAAATTTACGTAAATACCATACCATAAGACTACTTATTGAGCAATGCTGCTGTCTCCGTGCAACATGAGAATTTTCCTTTCAGCACAACAGAGGAGCTATGACAGTTCCACTCTCATAGCCTTTCTCAGTTTTTGTATCAGCCCTCAACTGGTACTAACAATTTCCATGAGGCAACATACAAAATACTTCAGTAAACTCTGGACAGATTAAATCACTATGGTTCCTCTGCCTAGAAACCCAGCTAAAGACAAATACTAATTGTGATGCTCTCTAATCTAATCGTCCACCACAACCAGGGTCTGAGAGATTGCCCTCCTGATCCTTCTGACCACCTGTCGTGGTTTCAGGTCAGCTCAGCCGGTAACAAAACACCACAAAGCCGCTCACTCACCCCCCATCCCCTTGCCTGGCCACGTTGGGATGAGGAGAAAATACAAAGGCAGGCTCATGGGTCGAGACAAGGATTGGGAGGGATCACTCCCCACTTATGGTCACGGGCAAAAGACAGGCTCAACTTGGGGAAGAAACAAAATCATTTTAATCTACTACAAATCAAAACAAAAACAAAATACAAGGGTATTAGGAAGGGAAACTAAACATCAGAACAACCTCCCCCCACCCCTCCCGCCTTCCCGGCTCAGTTCCACTCCTGATGCTTTCTACCTCCTCCCCCCGGCGGCGCAGGGGAACAGGGGATGGGGGTTGAGTCAGCTCGCCACACATCGTCGTTGCCGCTTCTTTACTCAGGGGGAAGATTCCTCACTCGTCCCCTGCTCCACCGTGGGGTCCCTC
>VYZV01005458.1:52841-67002 GCA_013401275.1 Pandion haliaetus | reverse complement strand
CCTAGAGGCGGGTCCGACATTTTGGCATGCGCGTCCGACATTTTGGGGCGGCGAATTTACCAGCAACTTCTTAAAGGGGCTGCCTCTGCAGCCCCCCTCCCCTGCCACCAAGGAAAAACCGCGCCACACAAACCCATAACACCACCTCTTTTGTACAGAGCACAAAAACACATGAAGGTCTATGATAACTGAACAGCCCCCAAGAAACCCTTGGTGGCTTTCAGACTCCTCTGCTACAAAGCTGTCTTGCAAGGCCCTGTGATCTACTGTGAGTTATGCAGCCAGGGTAGCCATAGTAAGTGGGTTTTTTCTCTTACCTGCTGCTCCAGCCATATGCTCGTCCACACTGAGCAGGAGCTCCCATGCTGCTGGCTGGATGTCCCCATACATCTCTTCTGTGAGGATAGGAGCTGCCTTGATTAGCAGTGACAAAGGTGCAGGGGAGAGGCTCATTACCTGCAAAAAACCAAGCCGTGCCTTACAGCTGAGCTGTGCAAACTATCCACAGGGAGCAACACAGTAATTTTACCCTAGTTTTGGTCTGCAGATGACCCACTGCTAACCTCTAGTTTCAGCCATTTCAGATAATGCTCCATAAAAGAAACTTGCTTTCAGCCTACACTGAAAGAGCAGTGTTTGCAAGTTTGTTCCTTGAGTCTTTTGCTAATCACTCCTGTCACCAAAACACTGATAAAGAGGACAAAAAGAAAGCCAAACTCTCCCAAGGTGGTGCACAAACAGTGACACAGATCCATGAATATCTCACTGACTGTCAAGAACAGGCCTGTGAAGAACCTGTTCCTTCTTCAGGAACACTGAACAAGAAAGAACAAAGAAAATTATTGCTGTAAACTGACAGGTTGTATTTAAACACATTTGTGGATTATTTTATTTTATTTTATTTTATTTTATTTTTAGTATATTTAGGTTGGGGATTTTTTTGTGTCCCTAGTTTTGATGCATGTGTTGCTATAGGAAGCCAGAGATGCAGACTGTGATTTAATGGAACTACATGTTTAAGGGGTTCTTTGATGGGGTTACCTTAAGAGGTGTAAATTTAGCATTACTCAGCTGGGGAAAACATGCCGGGCTGAACTGACTGATATTCAGGAACAGTTCTTCATATGGGCTTGGACATCCGTACACATTTTCCTTCTTGTTGCAGTCTAACCTGACATCTATTTATCAGCCTCCCTAACTAGCATATGGTCTAGTTGGTACCTGGTGTCTGATGTATTTTAGCATTCCAGAGTCCTTCTTCCCTTCCAAGTTGATATCGATCACTCTCTTTTTTAGAGAAGGAGTTCTCAAGCATGACTTGTCTGAGCACTGGAAGGAAAAAAAATAAAGTGAAGTTCACATTTAGATTTCCCAAAATGTGGAAAGGGTGGAGATCACGTACAAGAGGAATTTCCATACACTAGAAGCTGCCTAATACCAGAGCTGTAGCACAAAGCCTTCTCCTGTGCTAGCAAGAGGCCTAGCATCAGTGAGATGACGTATCTCATTCAATTTTCTTCTCTTTTTGACAATGCTTTTCCCAATACAAGTTTAAGGCAGGAGCCAGTACACCAAATGAGGAATATGAATGTGCTCTGTGTAATCTTCACAGGTGGCACACCTAGGTATTTCAGGAAAAGCAGGGTAGAGGCAAAAAGTCTACAGCTTCCCTCTAAAAAATTACCAATGGAGGTGTTTAGTGTGTACAACGATGATTCCTCTCAGCTACATTTATCTTCTCCTCTTTTTCAAAATGCCTAAGTGACAACACATTTCAGGACTTGAGCTCATACCTGCCTGAGAGTTGTCCCTAACAGATTGCCAATGACAGTGATAATGACAAGTCCTTTTTGTGTTCATTATTCACAATACCAGGGACTTTTCCCAGAATCCTGGGTTGCCACAGGCTCTTCTCCTCAAGCTAGTAGCCTGCTGATTAACACAGGGGTCTTTGTTTATCAGAGAGCTCACAAGCTCCATGCAGCACATAGCTGGGTCTTCATATTGCAGCTACCTCCAGCCTTTCATTCTGCAAGCTGCAAGAGTAAAAGAGAGGTTCCTCTGGAACTCAGATAAATGTGGAAATGGTGCCCATGCAGCCAGACAGTGACAACACTTGACCAGGGCATGAGGAACCAGGATGAAAAGTCTACCATTACATAAAATTCAAAAGTTATCAATTGCTCTCCTGCAGTGAGGTCTGAACAAACGCGGTGCTTGTGTTTGTAGGAAACCTTATTGTCTCCCAATCTCTTTTCAGTTAGGCATGGTGTGCTTTTGCTACCTTTCATGAACACTGCCAGCTGCTCATCTCAAGCCTGCCTTCTGTAGAGGAAATGACTGCCTCTCTTCCTAAATAACTCAGTAATACACTATTTTTCTGTGTCAGAGGAAATATATGGGAGTTGCGGTTTCCAGGAAAGCACAATCATTAGCTGTCGTTTCATCTGCTCTGTGCTTTGTTCCATACAAACACCTTTTGATTTTCTAACTTGACAGGAAACAAACAATCTGCTGGTTGATGAAGAAATGTTATGAATTTGTCTCCTACTCCTTCATTTCCCACTTACAGGGATGATAGCCCCTTTACCCAACTGAAATCTTCATGAGAGTTTCAGGAACACTTTTATTTTCAATGTTATTGCAAAGCAGTTGAATGACTCTACCATTACAAGTATTCAGAATAACTGTAGAATGTCTGTTGTGGTCAGGAATATGAAAGTATTAACCAACTGTTGACATGACTCAGTTGGTACCTGAGTGTGCACTTTACTGAAAGCAGAAATGGATTTCCACTGAAGGCACCACTTATATGGCTAAAAAGGCACAATCTTGTCTGAATAGCCTGCTGAACCGGTAATTAAAAGTGTGTCACTAAGGAGACTGTAGCATTAAAGACTAATGTATACAATTCTTGGAACAGCTCTGAGAGCTCAGACCTAAAGAAAGAAATTATGCAAGATTTTACAAGATTTTCAAGAGTTATTCCTATTAACAGATAAGAAACACAAAAAAAAAGACTGGACTCCAGGGGCTGATAAGTAGAGGCCATAAAAGAACATTAAAATTAAAGTCAGGTTATAAGCTTTTAAACAACCTTATCAGCAACTAAGGTTCTTCCCAATCAATACCGATTATGTTCCTCCATAATGCTAAATGACTTAATAGGGTTTTTTTTACAGCAAAGCTGTTTTTAGGAAGAGCTGTGTTCATTTTCTCATGAAAGAACTGTTGGAGTACATTATGCAGTCCTTGAAAGTAATTGTGATCTGCCTGGACAAGCCCCCAAACAATCCGCTTTTTCCATCTACTCACCTCCTTTTGTTTTTTGCCTCTTGCCACACTGTTCAATGTGCTGTTTTCTCGCAGAGAGTCCACTGTGTCTCCATACAGGAGTTTGATGGCCCGGACAAGGCGAGCACAGGACCGGCTGTGATGGAGGTAGCAGTGTGGGTGACAGTAGTCAATGTGGGTACATATGAAACTTTGCTGGTTGCATAATAGGATCATAACCTTGAAAAGAAAAAAAGAGAATAGTTACCTATAGAAAAGGGAGTTACACAGAGAACTGCATAGGGCAGTCAGTGATGGGGACAGTCAAGGTAACTTTTCCACAGCCTAGCTGGGGAGGCATGAAGCTCAAAACAACTTTTTGAAAAGGTATGTGTGTCTGTGCAGAGCTTCATAGCTGCAAGTGGTTTACAAACCAGTTAGGCATAGCTAAAGAAACATTAGTGTTAACAAAGCAGACAAAGAGACAGAACTGCTGTAACTGTGTATGTTTGGCTGGTGGCAAGGTTAAGACTGAGGAAAACAGTATTCTCTCAGTTTGCAGAAAAGCTGTTGTATCGCCACTCTGAGATGAGGGCTTAGACTGGAAATTCTCAACTACTCAATCAGCATTAAAGCTGCAAACCCATCACGTTTGGGGGTTAGTTTCCTTCAAGGAATGCAGAAGGAAGTGTCTTGGTATGCTCTCAAGTAGGAATAAGCTGTGCCAGTTGTTCTGCATATGCTTCCCTCACTGTGCTTGGGTATGCCCATCTAGCCTAGCTTTATGTTAGCTGGCTCAGTTACTATTTCTAGTGGTGTTGCCATATGGCAGCAAGGAGCTCTAAAACCTGTCTAAGAAACAGAGTAAATATTTGGGCGTTTAGCTATTCTGAGCCCTACTTTGCTGCAGCAACACTGCCATTAGTCCCTAAACTAATTAATTAAAGACAGCCTTGGGTAAGTCTACACTTCAGTGACTGCTCTCTGGTGTAACTCAGAGGGTTTCTTCCCAGAGAAGCAAAGCTCAGTGCAGCAGCTCTTTGTACATTGGTCTTCATGTTACATACAAATCCAGCCACTTAGCAGCACTCTGTGGAAAACACACAGGCATCCCCAAGCCATTCATGCTGTAGTTCATAACTGGCCTTTATGAATCCTTCTCTTCATCTCACAACCTAGTGGAGAAATACCCAGAAATACCAGAAAGAAGCTATCCCACCTTTTCCATTCATTTACGGTCTGTGCAGCTGCAGTCTGCTGGCTCTCTCAAGTAAGACAGCCCCATCACTCTCAATCCTCAAACATTTAGGCTTCTAAAAAGTCAGCAGCTTAATTTAAAACAAATCTGTGCTGCGTATGTGGGATTCTTGTCTTTGCCTGCCTGTTCTGGCCTCATGTTATTTTGGGGTCAATGAGGCATAACTCAAGCCACTAGTGTTGCATCAATGTGCAAATGGTATAAATCTGATCAGCACTGTATAGTCCCTACCCAGCCTCTGGTCCACTGTTACAACTTTTAGTTACGATACGCTGACATAGAGTTAGGACATCATGCTCCAGGCTGCCATAAAGGACAGGTAAAGGGAATGGTGGTGCATGCATAGAAGCAACTGGAACCAGTGGTCCTCTTGAGTGGTTTGCTCATGAGCATTAAGTAAAGCAGGTTTTTGTTTTGCCTGTAGTTTTAGTGACCATCCACCCACACCTTCTTTCCAACAAACAAAAAAAGAATGTTCTCATGTAATATTGGTACTTGTGTGGCATTAACTGGACCAAGTGATTTTTCAAATCTTCCTTTCTCCTATGCAGGCTAATCACATGTAAAATGAGACAAACATCTCAAGTTCCCTTCAGTTTATGCCTCACATTTATGAGTCCTTGCATCCTCCCACATTGAGCAAAAGCACCATGATTTATCCTAAGCTGCTTAGCTAGGGAGATGCTTTTATCCTCTAGCTATTCATTGCCTAGTACACACTCTCATGTCTAATGTACTCTGTTTAGTACACTGGAATTTCCAAAAGAGGTGTAATCATTACCAAGAGCATTAGAGTACAGAGAAGCACTAGCATGACTTTCAAGTTCCCTGCCCTGCCACCCTCTTCCAAAAAAGACAGCTATCAAGAAGGGCTTCTGACATCACAGTATTGGATTAAGCCTGTTCTTGCCCACACCCCATAGGAATGAGTGCAGACTGCATCAAATACTTGAGGGAAAGAGGGGCATATAAACTCATTATTGGCAGCTGTCTTTCCCAAAAGCAACTCCGAAGTCAAAAGGCATCTGTCCTCATACACATGTGCAGGACACAATCAATCTGTACACAGGGAGTCAATCCAACTTTTCTGCAAAGCATGCCCACAAGGACACATGGACTGTACTGCACCAACACAGCATGTCATGAGGCAACAGAGGTAGAGGTGTACAGTCCTTGGATACCAGTGGATTGAACTGTGTAGACTTGCCCAACTGACTTTTGGCATGTCTAAATCATGGGTGCAGAGATCATTAGGCTCTGCATGACCAAACCACATTTGCACTGTTGGATAGAGTCAAAACTACACAAAAGGCCCTGTTGCGTTAGACATTGTGATAAAATTATCTAATGGAATCAAAGAACATGTTCCAAAAGCAAGTATTTTTTTCCCCACAAGCTGCATAATTAAGCTTATTGCCATAGAGTTAATGGAGACAAAAATATATAAACTGGCTCAAGAAGGGGTTGGAAAAACTCCCTAGGAAAAATCATTTGGTAGTTAGTAACCATAGTGGTCACAACAGGACCTCCAGCTCAAGTAGCTTCTAACATGCCATTTCCCGGAAGCTGGGAGTGCAGCTCACACTGTAGCCCACGCTGTTACTCTTTCTGAACTACCCATTACTAGCCATGCTGGAGACAACATACTGAGCTAATGGATTTTTCAGCTGAGGTACCATGGCTGTCCCTGCACACCTAGAGAGAAATAGTCCCTTTTCCCTTACAAAATAAATATATGAAATAGACAGAGGAAGCAAGACAAAAACCTTCTGGTTTTAGTCCATTTTAGAAATGGCAGACAGATAATTTCCAAAGGTCGCAGCCTACTTACACTTGAGATCCTTGATGCTACATGGAAAAAGCACAGGTTGTGATGTGGTTATTGCCAGCACAAAGGTTTTCTTACTGAAAATGCCATCCTTGAGAGCACTGCCGGCGACTTATACTCACATGCAGCCACGACATGTTCCGATGATAGTTCTCCTCCGTGCCTGTGTTGCTCAGCACCTCGGGCTCAATGCTAGGTTCGCTCGCGCTCCAAGGGCTCCCTTCTTCAAAAGAAAAATACCCAAAAGGTGGTTGTTTTTATTGCTCCCTATGTGCTTTAAGACTAGGGACAGCACTTGTAAGCCAGGCCAGCCTTGTGGGAACAGACCAGAGTACACAGAATATGCCACGCTGGAAAGACTGCGTTTGGACACCCCTCCCCAATCCTTGTATCATGCTGGCTTGACAATTACAAGAACCATTTAGACTTGGCTCACAGGCCATCTTGTCAGTAGCAAACACTGCTCCGTCCCTGCTTTTTTCTTTAATGGAAGGGGAGAAGGTAAACAAAAAACATCAGAAACAAATTCTTTGCACCATTCAGATGCTGCAAATGGTTGGTTTAGTGATCTGCATTGACTGGGCTCTGTGGTTAAAAATATCAACAAAAATCCAACCAGAAGTGGCATCCAACTGGAAATGCCAATGGGCAAAGTCACTGCTAATTGCCCATGGAAACTACTAATGCCATGGGGATGAAAGGGGAAAAAAATCCTGATTCTAGCACACTAGTTCTAAAGAACTCGGGCAAGAGAGAGATTTCTCTGGGAACTTCACTGATCCCTGTGTTTCCTCTAGCCATTTTATAACCTATGGACCTCCTATAAAACCAACATAAACGCTGTTAACAGATGGCTGGGGATGAATTCTGGTTAATCCTTTCTTCCTCCTCTTTAAGTGAACTGTGACTTGCTAAAGTCTACAGAACGGGCAATCCCACTCTCCATGTTCACCTACTGAAGCGTCTTTTGGGCAACATAAAAATGACCATTAGGCTTGAGAGGTTATTTCAGCTCCAAATGTATCCAAACCGTAGTTTTCGGTTAACAGCCCTAGCAGAGGGAACCCCTTTACTGCAACTGTGATGGAGATTTCTCATGGCAGAATGCACATTTGGTTTCCATAAGATAAATATATGGTGATCCATCTTTTGAAGACTAAGGAAGGCATCTGTAAACTGTAAAAATATATGTATACGCCAATATGTAGAAATATAGTATGTAGCATGTACGTTATGTTCTACATATAGGAATATATATGTTACATGTCATACGACATGCCTATGACATCATATCCTATATAGAATATGAAGTGCAAGTCCGTACACATATATATATCTCCTGCCTGTTACTATGGACAATAAAATATCATATATGCATATGACCTCACATATTCATTATATCATATGATTTAGGGGTGTGTATAGGTGCATATACACACATGCATGCGCTCCCCTAAAGACAGCATGCGTTTGGCTGGCAGGCACCAGCATTCCAAGAGTTCATGCTCTAACACGGAGCTCTGAATTGACAACCTGTGCATGGAGCCGACGCTGCATGCGGGATTTGAACCGTGTTCCTCCCAGGCCCTAATTTAGGCAGTCCCTCAAGAGGACTCTAGGTTTTTCCTAGCCTGCTGGGGTGGGGGTCTCTTGTCATTTCTAGCTCTGCTGCAATCACATCAAGAGTTTAGGTTCTGCCTATTGTCCCCTCCCTTTCCACCCACTTGTCTAAGTTACCTATATCAGTGACAGTGTCCCTGCTGTGGGACAGCTGCAGCTCCTCATTCTCAGACTCTGAGTCCTGCCGTGATAACTTGGTGCTCTTTAGGCTGCCGGCCCGGCGAATGCTGGAAAGGGAACCCCCCTTCTTCACCCGGAAACTGCGGGTTCCTTTAATCTGGAGCAAGCGGGAGCCTCCTATCCTGATCTTCCTGCTGGGAACTGTATTAAAAGAATAAAAGAGGACTTTTTTCCCCTTAATTTTTCCCCATTTAAAAAAGATAGATATCCTGGCCCTCCCCTCCCTCCTGACCCTTTGCTGCCAGCCTGTATTGCAGCATCTTTTCTTCCACCAAGGAATGTGGGGCCAGAGGCTCCCTCCAAAGCCACCGCCAATGCAGCTCTGTCAATCAGGCAGTAAAGATGCTTTACGGAAATGTGTTCAGCACCTCATTTCCTGGAGACCTGGTACGTCACCTCAGGCCTTGTCCGTATTTGGAATTAGCCCTTGTTCAACCACCAGCAAGTAGAGTCAGCTGCTCTAACAGAAACCCAAAACACGGACAAGGAAAACCTACGATTCACACCAATTTGATTCAATTCCTGCCAGGAAACACGATATGCCCAATGAATGTAAATTGCAGTTTTCTTTGCCAGCTCCTGGGGTTTACATTAGTGCAGAATCACCTCTTGCTAGGGATAGATGGCTGAATCCCAAGCATGAACAAGGCATCATGGACAAACCTATTTTCCTGTGGGCCTGGGTTCTGTAAACCTCACTGAGCTCTGCAGTAGGATCTATTATTTATTCATACAGCACGTGTGACTGCAGAAGGGTAGTCTGCTTCATGAGGTTAGCACGCAAGACTTCTTTGAAGTGAGATTTGCATAAATCCGTGTCTCTGCATGTTACTCTTCATCATTAGAATGCTTTAGAGGAAATGGGAGCACGTAGATCCTCTCCTTCAGACAAATCAGCAGCTTTCAGGCATTAACAACATCCATTGACACTGCATTTTTGATGAGCACACACATGAAATGGTTCAATGTTCAAAGCACCAACCGTTTGCACTTTCATTCTCCTCTTAGTTCAAAGGCAGTACATGGCAGCATGTCAGTCCAAATGTTGCAACACTCAGTCATTTTACTGCAGATCTAATCAGGCAAGGCCATGTGTGATTGATTACCTTTTGGTATGTTGTTGAGAATGAACAGGATACAGCTTTTTGGATACCACCGGTAAGCAAAATATCTTAATAGAATTGTATTTTGGCTTCAGGAAAAATCAAACACACCTTTACTCCTGAGAATGACCCTAATTCCTCCAGAACCCAATTCCCACTCCCGTTTCCAGTGGCTAATGTCCTGGCCGAAGGCAGCTGGATAGGTTTTGAGAGCTACTCCTCAGTCCTCATGAATCAGCTGGACAAATCACTGTTGAGTGACCAGAGAATCTCCCTCCAAGTGACCATGCTGAGTTCCTTAGCAATCACTACTGCTTGAATTCTGTTCAGATCAGCCTCAATGCAGTGGTTCAGTTCCACCGAATGCCAAACCACTTAAGCACTTGTAACTGCATTTCATGAAGTCTGCAGAATCCCATTTTAGCACCCAAATAGTACATACGGTCCTCTGAGAGCCTGAATCTACCTAGCTTTGGTGTCTGTATTTCAGACCTACCTGGAGCAGATTCTATACAGTAAACTCGTAGCTTTTGGACAGTTGTTAAGCCACGCCTGGGGTGAGTAATGAGAGCAAAGTTTTTAACACTCCAGAAAAAATGAAAGGAAACAGATTAGTACTCATCAAAGAGATTGAGATAAAGAAACCTGTCACTGCAGGCAAGAAAAATTTAGTTACATTCACACAACAACATTGTCTTATCTAGAAAAGTGTAGATTACGAAAGATGCCTCTGCATCTGTTGTGTTTGGCCCAGGTGGATCCCCAGAAGAATATGCTGCGGCCAGAGAAAAGAACATAATTATTGTAATTTTAAAATGTAACATTATCCTGCATTTATTTAGCTTCCAAAATACCACAAACACATTTTTGCTAGAGTATATTAGTGTATTAGGGTTCAGCCTTCCTACCATAGTCACTTTTCCTGTCTCTAAAATGTAGTAAAGAGGCAGCTTTAGTAAAGGAGTACTGCATGACAGCTTAGGGAAAGAGGAGAATGGGGGAAAAAAACCAGCTGAAACCACAGGGAAAATGTAGTTTAACAGAGTCAAGGATGCAGAAAGTTAATACTATCTTTGCAAAAATAACTCAATTCTGCATTATGCCTGTAGCACAGTAACACATGAAGGAAAACCTAAGTCAGCATTGTCTCTTAAGAAAAATAGGATAGTTAGAGACCAGCCACCAGCATCTTCCAGCAGGACTGCGTGCTTGTAGGCATTCTCCCACCCAGGTAACATCCCAGGGGATCGGACTGCTGCATGAGAGGCTGAAAAGTGGTTTCAAGAAATTGTCATAACTATCTTAAAAAAACCCAAACAACCCCAAACCCAATCTTTTCCTCATCTAAATAGAGACATCTTATTCCACTGATCTTAGACTATCAGACAGACCATAAGGCTGTGTGCTTCTCTGGGCTGCCAATATGCCAAGGGTATAAAAAACGAGGCTAAGCATGAATTTATCCATCTCACCTTTCTTAGGTGGATGCCTAGCTGTCTTCACAGGATTAACTGTCCCACCTGACACACATCTTTACACCATGTTAAGTCTTAGAATCAGTTCTAATATTTTTTCCAGTAATTGTGGCAGGGTCACAGCTGAAGACAATGCAAACTTTATGCAAAGCCCCCTGAAGTTAATAAAAGCTCCTCTGAATCATTAATACACATTACAGTTCCTAGAAGATAACCAGCTACAGACTCCATCCTTTTCAAACAATCATCAAACATTTATGCTTTTCAAACAGTCATCAAAATTATCATTCAAGCATCTGAACCTTTATATGGCTATTATGAGACAGAATTTAAACAGTTCTAGAAAACTTGTTAGAGGGAGACTAATTTACAGGTAACTGTCTGGCAGTTTAGCCTCTTAATTGCAAATACGCATGATGACTGTATATTGTATTGCAACACTTGTACCATTAGATAGTATGTGAATTTTGCATGAGATGGCTCAAAAATGAAAACAATCTGCTGTTCTCAGCAAACACAGTGAGCTTGAGGTTTGCTTGTACAGTATACAGTATGTTGGTAACGTTAATCTGCTAGCCATCAAAAGCCACACAGGTGTGTGTTTTTCATGTGGTAGCAAAGAATTCAAGAGATCAAGTGATCAACCACTAATTCTGTGAGATGCCATGACTTTCAAACCAGTACAGATTTTCACAGAAAGAACCCAGTCTTCCCTCCTATCTGTGGCTTTCCCAAAATGAAAAACTGTAATCAGAATAAAAACCAAACAAGAACACTTTTTATCTTTATTTTTAAAGTGAATCAAATAGCAATGCTTCCCTCAGCATCCCACTGAGAGATTGTTTCAAACAACGCATCCTCCTTTTTAGAAATCTTCCAATGCTCTCAATCGGTTTCAGTCATAGCAGTGTTTTATAAAATTTAACATCTTTGCTTCTCACATTTGTTATATTGAACCCTGAAGGCCAGAAGCGTTTCAGAAATGATTCAAAGCCACGTGACTCCCATGGCCATCTGCTTTTTAACACAGTCTATGCAAATGAAAATATAAAATCAAGCGCCACTTCACAAGCCCTGAGAATACAAAAGCCTTATTGTGCTGACAAACCTTTTTTGTCCTCGAAGCCAGCCTCAGATTTGAGGGTGTGGCTGCTACTGTGCAGGGAATCCTTTGAATCTTCGTTTTCATCCAGAACCCCAGCAAAGCTGATCTTTCTTTCATACCTGTGCCGGTCCATCTCAGGGTCCAGACGCAACCTGCAGCTCTCCAGATCCTGTAGCAGAATGTAGACCACACAGATGTACAAGCAGTATGAGCCCCCATGCTTTTCACTGCAACCATAGAAGCTTCAGGAAGAACTGCTTCAGATCACACAGTTCTCCATCTACCCTGACACTTTCTAATCCAACTACTCTTTGGGCTTGCAGCATGCTGAGCCACGCTGTCAGGGTGCAAGAGTTAACAGGTGTTAACACACATTTCTGGTTGACACTGCTGAGTGAATTGGCACCCTGTCTGCAGGTTCATGAGGGGGAAACCACATAAATGGTCCCTAATGGATAGCTGGCAATAAAAGGTGGCTGTTGCCCAAGATGCTGGGTGGATGGTTAAGTCTCTACTCCAAAAGGCTCCCTTGTGGTTGATTAGGGAATGCATTGCCACTGTACTCATCAGAGGCAGAAAAGCTGAGAGAAAGCTAGCTGACAGTGCGACAGCTGTGACAGCATGGCCCAGAGCAAGCTTTCTGTGTGCAGATCAGGCTGAAAGGACACAATGGAAAACAGAAAAATGTTGGTTGCACTTAAGTTCTGGAAAATAAACAGCATTGCACCAGAGAGAAGCTAGTTTGCACCATCATTTTCTCGTATTAACAGAAATGGCACCATTTGTGCCACCTACTGGCTACCAAAAACCCAAAAGACCTAAAATTCCACAAGCTATGGATTATCATCCGTTTTGTCTAACCACAGCTATAAAAAGTGAAAGAAAGACCATGAACTCCCACACTGGCAAATAGAGTTAAAATGCTGGGCTCTTTAAGAACATCATTTGTGCCTTTTACCTGGGAATGTCATCAGCTTTGAGATCTCCCCACCCAAAATGTAACTAGTTGAAATCTAAGATGACACAAAGCTCCTTGCTGTGAGTAAACAGCTGATGAATGTGAATGGTAACATCAGTGAAATTATCCAAAATAGTTATTCTGGATAAAATTATTTAGGCTCAAGAGAGCTCATGCTGGAATTTGCATACAAAACTCCTATAGAAGTTAATTGGGAGCTACTTGGGTAGTGACAAAGTCTGCTACTCTAAGAGTTGGTTTGGGGAAAAAAAAAAGGGGGGGAGGGCCTTCTCAAACATATGTTCTAGACTGAGCTGTGCTGAAATGGGTTAACTAGCCTATCTAACACCAGCTGAAGGCCCCAAACCATTTTCAGTCAGCTTTGCATCTCCAGGGAAAATTATCATAAATGACTGTCAGAAAAGCTAACAGTTGATTGCCATAAGGGAAATATTTTGTTTTCGCTCAATAACAAAACCTGGGATATAAAAAGGTGTGTGCCTAAAGTAATGGTTTGTAGTATCTCTAGCATTGAAAACTTCCATGCAAATAGTTTAAAATCTATCTAAGCGTTTAGGATATGAAACAAAGGCTAAAGTGTTTCAGGATAAAAAAAAAATATCTGTGATCAAAACTGTCTGAATTACAGCAGCTTCATAAATAAGCATGCATAAGCTGAGCCATGATAGCAGTATAGGTATATTCGAGGGCATGGTCAGAGTTCCCCTTCCTGGAGTGTTTAAACACATTACTCCTCCCAGCTCTTTGTCAACATGCTTACATTGGAAATTTCTGGCCCCACAAATTAACTGATAGAATGAAATACATCCTCTGAGCACACAGTTAGTCTGACTCCATCTATCTTCACCAAATGCTAAGCTAAAATGAATTACTTTCCACCACAGCAAATGACAAGTTCAAGTTCTCTGGCTCTACTGTGGCAGCAGTAGGCTCCAAGAGAGTGTGTTCATCTTTCCCAGCCGTTTGTGAAGTAAGCTTGTACCTAGTCCACCAGCTTCAGTAGAAGGCTTTGGTTGAAACTTCAGTCAGGACTGCCTACCTCACTCAAACATAGGTATTGGGTGCTTATGCCCTCAGCCTGGCAAGTCTGGATGGACTGTGGGTAGTTAAATTGGTTCACCACAACTAGTTCAGTTGCAAATGCTTCAGTTCTTCAAGGCTGCTAAGTCTGTGCTCCTATCTATGGAACAGCTATGCCTACAAACACCAATGGAAGTGAGATTTGCTCTGCTGGAATTTCAGCTTTATAGACTGTAAAATTATGTACCTGATTCTCCTCGAAAAGAAGCATCACTCCATAAATATACTTAATATTTTAATCTGGAGTGTTGTTGGCTCTT
>VYZV01005458.1:0-52804 GCA_013401275.1 Pandion haliaetus | reverse complement strand
CCGTACAAAGTTAAAAGAGGTACTCTATGGCCATTTTCTCTAATAGACTCTTGCATAACATGACCTTAAGGTTTCTTCTGCCTACACATCACAGAATAATTCCTCCTCCTTCTCTCCCATATACAAGTCTGAAAAGCTATAAATCAGTTGCACTTCTATCCAGCACAAAAGCACAAATTTCTGTTGACCTTCATTACCCAACATATTCTTAGTTCCAAGCCTAACTACTTTACTGAGATGAATTCTAAACCCTGGTATTATCCTGCTTTTGGATGCAGTCATTTATTACATGCTAAAAAATATAAAGAAAGTGTTTAGGAAGACTTCTGCTGAATTTATCCCCGTGTTTTAAAATTGCCCTTCTTGCATACCTGGGGGCTGAGTCACTTCATCGTAGGTCATCTACAGCCTTTGAAATTAATTTCAATAATGCCCAGCCAAATCAGCCTGTCAAGCACAACTGTCATAAGCAAAATTTGATCTAAGTCTGCCAATAACAAAAACCAGAACAGTAGGGCTAAATCCTTCATGTTCACTTGGAAACTTAACTTCTCATTCTTTCTTTACAATTTTTATCCTGATTTCCTAACAAAATAGGCTTAAAAGATGAAACCATGTATGCACCATTCAATCCTCATCTCATTCCATGCTAAGCATCTCTGAAGCTCATGGTCACCTTCAACCCAATTTGACAAGATAACTGAGTACCTGTGTATTTTGTGAAACAGGCTGAAGGCAATGTTAAACAGCATTATTAGACATAAGAAAATCCACACAAGAGTGAACCACTGGAAATCAGGTTTCATGGGTTCTGCTGTTCACAAAACTAGTTGTCACCTAATCAGTCATTTAGCTTACTATTCATGCCAGGATTTGCCTGTGCCTCTCAGTCTCATGGAGGTTTATTTCTTTCCTTGCTTCTTTGTCTCTGTTTCTTTCCTTCCCTCAGTCCCTTCATCTTATCTTCTTGATCAACCCATTTGATGTGCCCTGCCCATCTTCTATTCAGCAGACAATGGCTCCTTTCCCCCTGCATCGAAGATCAACTTGAGTTATTACCCTACCTCTCCTCAGACAGGCCCAGGGCCCAGTGACTTCTGTGGGCATGGCTCCCTCTCCAGTGTGTGTTGTCAACTTACCACAAGAGGCTCAGTACGTGGCCTGGGCATGTAGGGAAAGGTCTCTCGAAGGAAAGTGGTTATCTCCAGGAGAAGTTGACAGGCTGCCATTTTCAGTGCAAAAGGACAACAACATTTGGTAGGATTCACAGTGCCTAGGAAAAAATATTTCTGTGGTGAGCAAGGAGATTATACAAAGTCTGGAACCAAGAGGTGATGGACATTTTCACATATGGTGCACAATGCAAGCTGCACTAAAAAAATGAGGAAAACCCAGCCTTCTATCTATGCTACTTTTCCTACACTAAAAGGAACATAGTCAAACAAGTACCAATCCATGTATTTACCAGCGCACGCAATAGTACTAACACACTATAGTGTACTATAGTATTATATTATATTATATTACATTGTATTATATTGAAGTAACACTATAGTGTACTATAGTGTATATTATAGTATATTATGGTGAAGCACTTACTAAACTAACATGATCTTATAGCATTTTGTATACACCTCATTTAAAGTTAATACAGGTTAAGAAGTAGACACCCTTCTTCTCCTTCATAGTTTTGCATTCAGCCAAATCTTCTGCAGTTCTAGAAAAGAGCCACTTTCAAATACAGGAACATTTCTCAAAATATATGGAGTTATGACTAGCCAGCAAAGAGGTACTGTGCCTATTATTAATTACTACCCTGATAACTGGAAAAGACAGCCTCCTTTGAATTCAGGCTTCTTTATTTGTGCAAAGAGTCCAAGCACTATTTAAAGATAATCAAGAAAAAAAACCCCAAACTATACATTCAAATGTTTTACCTAAAACAAAGGGGGAAAGGGAAGAGGGATTATTGAAATACTTGAAGTTTTGTCTCAACCAAGTCTAAACAGTCAGCTTTAAAAGCCCTACACTTTGTAACCTATCTAATGTCATTCAAAGCTTGAAAAGTATGAAGGATTTTTCAGTGCATGATCGATTTGAAATACACTATTTAGGATAATGGACAGCAAAGAAAGTAAATGAAAAAAAATGAGTTGTGACAACAACTAACCACACCCATTTTTTAATAATGCCTGATATTACCATCTACATACATTTCAGAGAGATTTGTGTTTTCACTTGCTTTTCCCCATGTATGATCTAAGTACTTTTTGCAAAGAAACACTCCACACCAAACAAGTGAGAGGACACTGCAGGGATCAGATAAAACCAGATTAATTCTGTGATGCTTACTAATACCTCTGTACACATTACCAGTAACGAATTATGGACTTTGTAGGGAGTAAAATAGTCTGAACTATCAAATGCAGATGAGACGTACAGTGTAACGGAATATCAAACTGCATATTTTGTGCTCCTCAGTCTACTCCCTGCAGCATACAGGGCAGCTTTTGAAAAATCTGTGCCTTCAGCAAGAATGCAGATCAGTTATTTTCAGACCCTGGCTTTCAGGAGAGTACGTGAGCTTTTAAATGGTTTTCTAGACTGCAACCTGTTCTCTCTGTTTGTTTGTCTTAGGCAACCCTTTTAAAGCAGCTCCACGTCCCCTTGAGTGCCTGATATCGGTGGCTGAACAGGGACAAGAAAGCCTATTCTGTCACTCAGTCATGGGAATGCAGTTGTTCATTCATGGTGTAGGAGAGGAAAAATTTTGGGTGCACCCTCCTCCTGCTTTGGATGTATCTCCTAACGGGCCAATAAAATATCCAGAACAGCTGCCCACATTCACGTAGCTGCTAGCGCTGGCACACCACATAGTGGCACATGTGAAGGTCTAGTTTACGGCCAATACCTTCTCTTGAGATCATTTCCCACAAATGCCACTTCACCACTCCCACCTACTCCCCTCTACTCCAGAGTTGGCCTTTATGCAGTGATAAGAACAAACGCAGAACCACAGAAAAAGAAAACAGAAGATACATAAACAATGCTAGCACACTACATCCAATGGTGAACAACAGTACATGTACACAGGAACCAGTACGTTACAGCACACACATATATACAAATGGTGTCTGGAGAGGACATAATGTTTGTTACCACCTTCACCTACACCTACAACAGTATGTGTTTTGGCTTAATTTATTTTGATTCACAGGGTTTGTTGTAATTTGCATGCCTATCTAGACTTTCAGAATCAATGATCTGTCACCCCCCTCCCACCCTCATGTACACACAGGCGTGTGTTTTAGTCATCTTGTTGTTATACAGATTTTTAATGATACTTTTTACACCACTGTGCTATATGTCTGTCTGAGAATCAGGCAAATATACTGAAGTCAAGATTTAAAAGCCTTTGTTAGAGCTGTGCCAATTCACATCAGGTAAGGAAGGAGATGACTCTTCAATGTTAAGAAACAGAAAAGCAGTTGATCTTACACAAATATTTTGGCAGAAATAACTGGGAAGAATGGGAGTCTGAACCACTTTTGGCACTCGGGTAACAGCAAAACTCAAGAAATAAATTATTACCCTACTTGTAATTGCAGTTGCTGGTATACAGGAATTGCAACTGCCTGCCTGGTTTCCCCCCCTTTTCCTTCAAAGTCTCTCAGTGCTGCTACCCATCTGTCATGTCGTACATCCAGGCACAGAAAGAACAGGGGAGGAAGCTGGGGTGAAGGTGAGGGACTGGGAAATACAGCTGGGTGGCAAGAGGATGGAAAGAGAAGAAAAATTAAGTGCTCCTAAAGCAGAGGTTCTTACAAGCGGGGGTTCTTGTAGTAAAGGGAGTCTCCTTACTGTCATCTAAAAAGTCTTCTTCCTCATCCTCCTTTCTCAGGCGCCTCTTGGTCTCCTCATCATAAATGAGGCCCAGCAGGTTGGCGGGGCTCTCACTCTCAGCATGGCACAGCTCGTTGAGGCGGACACCGATTGCCTGCAGAAAGGGAGAAAGACAAAGCACAAGGAGGTAAGAATTTCAGCCCAACTGACTGGTGGTTAAGGGCTCTGCCCCATGCATGCTGCGGAGACGTTCCAGCCAGAACAGAATGTCTTGGCTTTATTTTTATTGTCTGTGAACATAGTAAAGTAGACAAAAGGATGACAGAAGATTAATTGCTACCAAAACTATAATTTATTTCCCCCTTTTTTCAACCAAAATTTACCAACAGTGTCAAATTTTGGGATGAAAAATTTTTGCAGATTTGGTTAAATAATAAAAAAAAACTCAAACCGGCATATGATAGGCAGGAGGAGATTGGGTCATTATTTTGTATGAATTTCTTCCACTTTTCTTTCTTCCCTTCGATATACATGTTCCAGATTTTTGCTAAGTCTTTCCACTGAGAATGTGTGTCTTCTGTTTAAGAAACTGTGCTGTGACTTAGGAATCCAGTAACAATCCCCATTACCTCCACAAAACTGTTGAATGCTCATGGGAAAGCCTGCTTCCATCTTTAAAGAAGAGACTCCTTGATGCACTTTCCAAAAATGAGCTGACAATATGCTTATAAAAGCTGGGGACGTGCATGGGTAATGGTGTAGAGATCCATGTAAAGAACACAGACAGACAGATTTCCACTGAATACTGTTACATTCTCCAGAAAGGCACTGATTGTTTATTCGTGGCTGTTTGCCAGCATCGTTATCAGCATGCAAACCGCCCTCATGGTGCTGTCAGCAAACCTACAGATAAGGGTGTGTTAGCAAGAAGAATGCTTTCCTGCTAAGACACTTCAGAGCTCTTAAGGATTTTCTTGATTTTCTTTGCTGCAGGTAGGTGAAGAGAACACAGGCAAGTACGTAAAACTTTATCCTGTGATATCATCACTTTGCAAGGGAGGAAATGTGTTTAATTACAGTTTTCATCAGCACTTGCCATCTGGCCTTTTTGGTTTGGGGATATTTTCAGAGAAAGATACTAAAGAGGATTTCTGAATCTTCTGCAAGTTAGAAGCGATGGTCATGCCAGCACCATATAATTTTCCTGTCTCAGCTGCAGTGACACAGAAATACATAAACAGTCACTTATTATGGCTGTTCTTCCTTGCTACTAAGCAGTTCCTGTGAAATCCAGCAACAATGAAGAGGGTAGACTCTGCTACACAAAGAGAATAAGGTGGTATTGTTGTGGTTTGCAAGGTGATGCAAATAGTTGCCAATCTCAGCTATCTGTGAGCCTGCACAAATACATATCTCACAATTTTTTTCCCCTTTAATGTTTCAGGCATTTAAAGGAAGAAGTGTTCTGCATGACTCTCCACAGAGCAGTAATTTATCACATATTATTTATGCTGTGTTGTCCACCCCAATATTAAGGCAATCATACATAATCCCACAGCTTCCTACCTAATGAGCACTGAATTCCTAACAAGTATTATCTGCATGAATTATGCTTGGTTTTCCTAGCAAATGGAGAGCATGCCACACTTTAAAAGAAAATGCCTCTTAACTGAAGCAGCCAAAGGAAATGACAGACTGACTTGATCAGAATAGATTTAACATTGTATTATTTCAAAAGACAGCATAACAAGTGAGAATGCTTGATTCAATAGGCTTATCACTGTTACGGACAGTCCAAATCCCACCTCATGTGGTTTACCACTGTTATTCTCTGATGGCTATTAGGCAGGCTGAATTAAAGGAGTTGGGTGGGGAATAGAGGTTTTACATTCATTCTTGGTCTCACTAAACTTTGACAATAGCACTGTATATCACAATTAGTGAGCAATGACAGACAAGCAAGCATCCATAATTAGCACAAATATCCAGCCTTATTTACTGCAGGAAAAAAACAGAACAAGGCCTCAGTGCATTCAGAGACTAATATATTCCTTTCTCTTTGCCCAAGAATCTTCCTTCCAGAGCAGCAGCTCTGCTGCCAGCAAGCAGCAAGGATGGTGTGCTGTAGCATTGACAAGGATCTGGCAGCATGGAGGCAGAGATGGGCTGGGTGAGGTAGCCCATCTTGGTACTGGAGCTGCTTAGGAGCTATGTGAGTGCAGCCATTCCATCCTTCAGGCTGATATTGCCCACAGTGAAATGGGCTGGTTAACAGACAGAAATGGCAGCGTGTTCTACAGCAGGTGCCTGTACTACAGCAACAGAAAGCTGTTTCTCCTCACGGTTCACCTTATCTGGTTGGAATCTGGTCAGAGCCAACAAAAGCAGCCAGCTGAGGAGCACAGATTGCAGGGCCCCAGCCCTACACACTTGGCTGGTGGCTGCTGCTTATGCTTGCAGCCAGCTTCATCTGAAAGAAGCTTCTGGGAGGAAAAGCAGTGCCAGAGGACCAGCCCTGCCCAGCATTCAACATAAAGGACATAAAGGAACTGCACCTCAGCAGTGCTAGGTGCAGACCAATCCTGAAGCGGGACTGTTTGGGGCCCAGTGATGCTGTGGGTAACTATACTGTCCTAGTCTCCAGAGAGAAGAAAAAGAAATAATGAGTGGCAGGACACCTTGTGGTAAAAAGAGAATAAATTTGCACTGTAAAGACTACTCCCCAAATCTTCTCCTGCCTTACAGTAAAGTTAAAGTAAGGATTTTCCCTTCTGGTATGTTCCTAAGCAGCTAGAAAACACACACTATTCCAAGCATGGAGAACGCACCCAGTTAAGTCTTATGATGCCATTAAAGTTAAGGGGAAGAGAATTATGCTAAGTTGCCTGCCATCAGATTTCCTTGGCTCATTTCTTGTAATCTTGCATCATGTGGTGGTACTTTAACATTTTGAAAAGAAAACCTTCCTGGACTTTTTCCAGCTCAGGCTATTTCAGTTTCTAAAAATGGCAGCTGAAGGGGAACCTAACTGGCTTCTAATAGTTACTCACTTGGTTTCTCCCATTTTTGTCAGAATCTGAAAAAAAGGAGTGTCTAGAAGCAGAGAGTCCACAAACAGAGATGCATAGTCCTCACTGTCAGTGACACGTGCAAAAGTACAGGGACTATGTAATCCTATGTTTTTCACACGAAAGGAGTTCTCAAAGGAGTTAGGCTAAGGTAGTTACCTCATGGAATACAGAAGCAAATACATTCACACCACATACTTTTTCAAGGAACTTTGGTATTTGTGCTATTATTAAGATACTCACCTGTGTTTGAGATATAACAGAGAGTAGGGTGCCCAGGTAGCATTCCCTGAGTTAGCTTCAGAAATGGAAGGAGGAGAGCTGCCAAGAGACAAAGCTTATTAGCTTGGGTGCTCAGACCCAAGCTAGGTTCTCCCCCTGGGCTGTGTTTTGTGGTGGGAATGTATTGACATGGTCAGCACTAGCTCAAGGTTCCCTACAATGCTCCACTGAGAAGCATGCGTTGGTTTAACGTAGGTGGATACAGATCAGCAAGGCTTTTTTGGCGTGGTTTATGTAAGTACCCCAAGACTGCAGAATACATGGTTTTCAAATTCCCCTGAGCCTTGGATTTTATGTCTTTTTTTTTTTTTTGATCATGATGCTCACTGCATCTCTGGTTTTGTGAAAAGAGCTGAGAAGCACAAAGCTCACTTCCAGATAGACATATGTAACAGGCACCATAGAGGTCAAAGGAACTTCTCCCACTCTTTTGAGTTGTGTGAAGTGACTTGCAGTAAGTGCCAGACCTTCAGCAGGTATAGCCTGGTGGGTTTCCAAACAAATTGCAAGGTGGCACTGACAGGGCAATCTCCTAGTTCATGTAGGGTAAGCGGTCACGACCAAATAAAACTTGAAGGAGCCAAGCTCAAAACAGAGACAGTTCTTTAGATGACATGTAGCACCCCTGTAGAATTCCTTGCCAAAGAATGATGAGTGCTAACAGTTTGTATGGGTGCAAAAAGAGACTAAGTGAGTATGTCAAAGAGAAATCCATTACTAAATATACAGCACCACATCTAGCTCAAGCAGCCCTGGGCTAAAAATATTTGGAAGCTAGAAAAAAGCAAGTAGTATCACACCCCCTGCTCTTACTCTTCCTTAGGCATTCACATATGACAAGTGCTGGAAACAGGAGAGTGGACCAAATGGATCCTCAGAGGGAACACGGCAGGGTGAGGGGAGGGGACACCGTTATGTCCTAACAAAGTCCATTTCCATTAGGAGAAGAGCTGATCCTGGCAGGCTGTGAAGTGCAAATTGGAAGGGAGGCTTATGCGTCCCCATTTTGCTGGAACTGAAATTCTGTACAGGATCCAATTACCTTTACATTTTAGTATATTTTTTTAATGTATTAGAAGAGAAACTTACATCTCCCCACTGGTAGAAGAGCTTAGCTGCATTCCATTGCAGCTTCTGGTTCCTTTTGTTGCCTACAATAGGAGAACGTCCGCGGGACAGGCCTTTCTTAGTAATGTTCACATGGTGGCCCTTCATCCACTCAGGCCAGTTGCCACGATTACAGCGGTGAACGAAGCGTGCACACTCGAGGAACAGGGCTGCTCTCGCCACTACAGGAGCTTCCTGAAATGTTTGCAAAAAATCATCTTAAATACAAATACATTGGAAAAAGTCTCCGAACATTAGAGGATTTTGTGCTTTAATCAATTGCTTTGCAAGCTTGCCATGGAGTCACATAGACTGAGCAATCTCTCCCTCAAAATCTGAAACCAGGATCCCTGCCATTAAGTCTCACCTCTTGAGCTACTAAAACCAAGGCTCACCAACACTGAAGTTATGCTTAGTGCAACCACTAGAGGGGCAGAAAGAGCCACATTATAAACTTACAGACAACCTTGTATCAATACTCCTCTGTAATGCTTTCCTTCAGAAACCATGTAACTGCCAAAAAGAAGCGTGCATCTGACACTGTTACTGGAGGAATGAGTCGAGTTTTCTTTTCACCTTCACTAGTAAGGCTGCCAATACTGCAAGTGAAAAAGGCAGCATGGCCACATGAATCCTAGCATTTGTCATGTTAAGTTCTGCTTGCTCATGTTGGGGGTGGAAGCATGAATGGAGGCTTGCTGAAACTAGGAAGAGTGCTATTTTGCTCTTATAACAAGCAGATATGGAGAGTGAAATCCATTACCGGCATAAGTCAACAAAATTCACTGGCCTAACTTCAATGGCCTTAGCAAGCATCAGATAATTTAGTACTTAAACATCAGGCAGCTGAGTTTTGAAGTGATTGACTATTTTCCAGAGGACAATCCTTCTGCCTTCAGCTTGGAAGAGAACTTTCTTTAATGGGAGAAATGATATTGAGTGTATCTTAGTTTGTATTAAATCACCCAGCAGGATCCATGTTAGACCAATAAAGAATGCTTTGGAAACTCTCAAATATGTTCAAAAACAGACACTGTAATTTGTTTCCCAAAGAGTAGCTTAGACTCAGGCAGGAACTTTACTCCCAGCAGTCTACAACTTTGCAAAAATAACATCTTTATAGACACGGAAAGTGACTAAAAGCAAATGGTTCTTCTCATTTCCATTTAATTTCCCCCCTCTCTTCCTGTAATTTTCACAAGCAAAAACCCCTGTGGCCAGCAGGTTGTAAAACTAAGAATACAAAAATGTCCACAATCTACAAGCTGGCTTTGAAAGGTTCCCAAACAGGGATTTCACAGAGTACAAACGTGTATCCCGCACATTTGGATGCTGACAGCTTTAATGAGATAATTTAAACAGATGAGCATCTACTTATCAGGGGAGGTTCCTCATCTGTGGTCCATAAATGACAGACAGTTCCTGAGACCATGGAAGATGGTCTGTAGAACATTAAATAGTGCCTCCAATAGTGCTTTAATCAAAAGTTGAAAGCAAGAAATTTTGGACCAATGCTCCAAAAGTTTGGGAATTGATTTAAGAAATTCTGCACTGCAGCTAAACTTAGAGCCAGAAATTACTACTAACAGGACTGAAAAAAGTCAAGCCTTTTCAAGGACTCGCGAAAAAAAAAAAAAAGGATTATGTTTTGTCTACATTAACAAGAAAATACATGTTAATTGCTTCCTGACACAACATCCTGTTGCAGCTTTTGCTCATAATTTATTCAAATGTTGGAAGAAAATAGCAATCTTTTAGCAATTCTCTTGAATGAGAACATTAAAGCTGGCCCAACGTTCTGATGAGGAAGACAGAAATCTGAAGCCAGACACTCATTGACAACCAGAAACAAAACTAATACTTAGCACCTGGAAAAAACATTACAAATTACTTGTTGCTGACATGCAATACGGAACACAGAATAGGTGCGGATTTTATTCTTTAATTCTCACAGACTAAAACCTGAACCATGGAGACATACATGAAAAGATGAAGGCCCAGCCTTAGTCTCCTCCTGTTTTAGTTCACCACTGGTAAAGTCACAATTTCTTAGCATATAGGAATCTTGTAAAGATACGTGAGGAGCAGAAGTTCCAAATTAAAAATCACTGAAAAGACCTCCTGCATGAAGGAGGACTTTCTGAACATCACGGGGTACAAGCTTCCTGTGATTGCTTACCTGAGGCTCAGAGAAACCTGAAGCAGCAGCAAGAGAAAGATGAAGATGTGACAGAATGGACAGGGATGGATTCACACCACAGAGAAACACATCACAAATGGAGAGAAATTAATCAGGCAGGTGATGCATAGCTGAAAAGAACGCAAGTTACCATGGTCACTGTCAAAACTTAACACAGCAGCAATACTCTCACAATCCTGCCAGCGCCTGTGAAACTGTTCACAAGTCCACTTTTAACATTAGACCTACTATATCGCTTTGCCTTTTGAAAATTGTTCTTGTACTGTATAAATTGACATGAATAAGAATCCAGCATTTCCTTAACAAAATTTCAAGTACTCCCATTGGAGCTCTTTAACAGAGAACCTGATCTGTACTAATAACAGCAAAAGCAATGACCTGGGTGGGAGGGATCAAATACAGAATGAATTTGGAATTTTACAGCATCACATTACTGTTCAAGTAAAGCTGATTCTGCAGAGTGTTATGACTGCAGAGCATTTAGGTCCAGTTTTGTTTTCACAGACAATTAATTTTATAAGACTAATCAACCAGTGGTAATTTTCTTGTGCCCTTTCTTATACTCCACAAGGCATTTCAAGAAAAAATTCATTTCCACTGGTCTTTTCAAGGGGAAAAAAAAAAAAAAAAGTGCAAAATAGCAACAATCTACTTTTAAAAGTAAATAAAGTAAATTCAAGTACTGTCAAAAGATGCTGACTGGATACCTCTGCTTTGTCTAGCCACAAGATAAGTCTGCCATGAGAAGAAGCTTAGCAGGTATATGAAGACAGGTCATGAGTAAATTATTAACCAATGTCTTAGAGAATTGCCTCAAAAACATTAGTTCAAATCTCTCTGATGATATCTAAAAATGGTCAAGTACAATCCGTGACACAGCTCTTTGTTTCTGTTCCCAGTCATCTACTCTGGGAACCTGTTTGGAGCAATCTCCGATTGCCTTCCAGGTCATATGCCCTCTTATGGACAAATATTTCTGCTATGGAAACAGGGACACGGGAACAATGGAGCCTGCCTAAGACCCTGGGTGACATGGAGTAAGGATACTAGCAAGTATGCTTGCAGTTTAGACTTTGCTTCTGCTGTCCCAATACTTAATAGGTCCCCTTAAACACAACCCTGACATAAAGCAGCGCCATTACGGCATTTCACCAAGAGATTTACATGTTGGAACAGATCCACCCACACATCTTACTGGAGAAGCGTAATGGTGATAGGGTCACACATTGCTAAACTGGTCAAAGAAAAGCTTTTATTTCCCCACCTGAGTCATTTACACCAGTCTAATTAGGATACTTTAGGTAACATCTTTACAAAATGCCAGGCAGCGGCTTTTTGGAACTCTCTGCAGAAACTTGACCACAGATGGAAATACTGTATTATTTGCCTTTCAACCTCTAAAGTTTCTTAAAAAGGGAGAGAAAATCAATTTTATTATTGCTAAGTCTGGATTTAAGCTGGTGACATAAGGATGAAACTGCAACATATTATCAATTGTCATTGAATGTTCGCAAAGCCATAAATTGATTGTAGTTTTATAAAATTCAGTCAAGGATGGATACTGATTCTAGGAAAATATGTTAACTACGTATTTTCTAAGTCTAAGGCAACACTCAGTTTTATATATAAATAAGCAATTACCTCCGTAAGGATGCAGCCTTTGTTTCACTGTTCTAATTTCTTTAAATCACTGTGGTAAACCTGTATAAACATCCAGGCTGATCAAAGATCCTGAAGTTCGTATAAGAATGGAATTACGAGAATCTGCATGAAAAAGCATGCTCAGAAAGTTTATGAAAGAACTGACACTGGAGGTTGCCATAGCAACTAGGCTGGATAAAATTACTTAAGCTTTTAATTTGCATCAAACCTGATTCAAACTATTACTTCAAAAGCCTGAAAACAGAAGTTAAAACACCAGAATGTTTTCTGTTGGGTGTGCTCTATTGACATAAAATGTGGGAATTTTCCATAACAGCATACATTGCCATTAAGCAATACAGTGAGATGACAAGCTGTCATCTTTTGAAACCTGCAGCGCATGTGACTTCTTAACTTCCATCTCTCTCCAATACTTTGTAGACAAAATGCCAGCTGAGCAGGTACTTGTAAGGAGTCTCCCAAGTCTGTAATTAGAACAAGGCTTCTTTCATCTTTAGCTGCAGACCTTCTAGAAATTCTGATACCAATGCCTTCCTCATCATTCAGCTGAAAGGAAACAGAGTCAAACTCTATTTTGTAAAAGCCAGCTCTGGAAGGCAGAACAGATGTCTTCAAACAGTTCACTTTGACCAGTAGTTTTCAGCTGACTTCATACATGGGCACAGAGTAAGTTGGCCTGCAGCTTAAGCATTTGGCAAATTTAAAAAAACAAGTAAGA
This sequence comes from Pandion haliaetus, assembly GCA_013401275.1. Lineage (NCBI taxonomy): Eukaryota > Metazoa > Chordata > Aves > Accipitriformes > Pandionidae > Pandion > Pandion haliaetus. Next base: position 39,924 of record VYZV01005458.1, on the reverse strand, counting down.
CATTTACAGGCAATAGGGACATAATTGCCAAACCCCTGTTTTATCATCTGATTTATTAGCACACAGAGTAGTGCATCCCCAGAAGTATCTTAGTGACATACTTGCCAGCAATGAGCTCCTTCATGCCCATGCACTTTACATTCCCTGTGTTAGTTTAGAATTTGCAATGGGGTGGCAGCCTGGCAGCCTTGAAGAATGAAGTTGTCTTTGTGTAGCATACCCGGCAGGAGTGACTATCTCCCCAAGCCACCTTCTGAGTTGAAGAAGTTGTGCAAGCCTGACTGGTAGGAACCACTTCTGCCTGTGAGAGCACGAGACAGGCTTCCCTGTCAGTCACTGCTTCCATAGCTTCCAGACAGAGGGACAACAATCTCCAACAGGAAGAGTGGGAAACAGTGAAGAAAACACCTGCCTACTGGAAGATGGATGGGGACCAGTCCAAACAGTAGAGCTAGATGTGAACTGATAGCAACAGCGACTTTGGGCCAATATCAATGCACACTTGCTTGAATCTGCAGCCTGAGGATGCAAGGTTAAGAAGAACGTATAAAGGAGTGGTGCACAGAGCGTATCATCCATACAGCTATGGAGCAGACAAGGCAGCACAGCTCAGGGCACAGCAGTAGCAGAATGGGAGAGTCCACGAGCCTGGCATCTCCAGCAGTGAGCAAAAAACCTGAATGTGAGCACAAATGGCATGACAGTCGAAGAGGCAAGAGGTGGGGAGTGCGAGCAGTGGCTGTCAATCTTTTTCAGTTTGCAGACATCCAAACACTTATGGAAGGAAGTAGAAGAGCACTGTGCAGAGAAGTCATTAATAACTGGCTGGCTTTTCACAGCTGTATTTGTCACAATCTTGTGCTTGTCACATAAGCACCTCACAGAGCCCCACTGGCCCATGAACCACAGGCTGAAGGCTACTGCTTTAGAAATGGAAGGGAATGTTAAAAAAACAGCAGCTGCAAGGAAAAGGAGGAGGAAGATACAGAAGAGACACTCAGTGTCAGGAAGGAGGGACTGAACTGTGTCACTTCTGTGATTTGCATCTGCAAATTAGCAATATTTGCATTTAAAAGCGTGCACACTCTGACATTTAAGTTTTTTCCACTGCTTGGCTCTGGTGACTCATAGTGCAGTGTTGCCCAATGTATTTATAACTGTGTCAGAACTCCTGAGTGGAATTACTATGACTCTCCAGGTTGTTATCCACTCTTCAATACTTATTCTGTAGATTATTATTGACACTAGGAGCAGAAGCAGAATGGCTGTGAGCAAAATTTGAAGTCTGACAATAAAAGCTTTGTGCTGGCAATAATCTAGTCATGGGGAGACGTAATAAAAAAAGATCCATTTTGTCTGCGTGCCCATCCAGTCACAGATGCTAAAACTCCACCTAGTAACAGCACCACCAGCTGGCATTGTTGTGATGCTTTACCTGCTCTCTGTGCGGGCATGAACAGCATTAGTGAATAAAAACGGACCACCAACATATGCACATGCTCTCACTCAGCAGGTAAAAATACACCAATGAATGACTTACAAGATCTAGGGCTGCTGCCAAAATGGAAGCATCAGGGATAGTGCCTGGTTCACAGCAGTTCAGGAGAAACTGGAAGCGCTTCATGCCTTGGCGGATTGCTCCCAGGTTCACAACGTTCTTGGATTTTCCTCCTTCTTGGTTGGAGGTCAAGTGATCATCAAAGTTATGGCAACCTAAAGAGGTAGAAAGTACAGAGGGGATGCAGGGAGGGGTAGGGAGAAGGGAACACAGTCTCTCACCAATAAAAAAAGTGGGACAAAAATTCTGATGAGTACAGTCTTGGTCTAAATCCCTTCCTCACCTTGATGCACTATCTTGAAGATAACAGGGGCATTTTTACAACATTCATGACTTCCATGAAATAGGCATACAGCAGGCCAGATTCTGGTCTTGGTCATACTGATGTCTGCCCAAAACAATTCTACTATACTCAGTGTGGAAGCCCAGGATCTACTCTAACATAGGTGAACCAGAATAAGGCCCTTCCTCCCCACTTCTTTAACACAGATCATCTTGCTTACTGTCTGTTTTTCCTGAATAATCTCCTATCTTACTTCTCTATTGTCACTAAGTTTACCTTAAAAAGGAGCATGCATAAATCTTATTCCTCGTGTATTAGTTTAGTATTATATCATCTCCTAGGACAGAAAAAATCAGTAGCAAACATCGGAAACGTTCTATGTGGAAATCAAGTACTGTCCTTTTTTTAGGCATACGTCTTCTGCAATTACCAGTACACCCAAAGAGAGACCGGACTCAACTCCTAGGTATCATCATCATTCCAGCCTCTCTCCCTTGAAGTGTCTTGCACTCTTTGGGATGGAAAGTTCCCTACTAAGAGCTCTTTTTGAAAATGAAGCTAGCACCCTGCTCCAGGGCTTCTTTCAAGCACAATTTTAAACTCCATGTATAGACTTCACATGATATACTAATTAATTCACACGATAAACTAATCCCATTGCCAATTGGAATAAACACTTCTGAATGCAGAAGATCATTACACAGTCGGTACCCAAAGTTGAGAGAGTGGTAGAAAGACACAGATGAGAAATCAGGAAAGTAGTTTCAAGGTTAAGGCAGCTGGTCAAAACAAGAATAGTCAGCTTCTGGGCTTTTCGTCTTTATACATAAGTCTCCCTGTTTACATGTGAAAGTACGAGAGTTTGCAGAATACTGAAGGATAAAGCACTGAAGAAGAGAACACCAAGTGGAGAATTCAAGATTGGCTTTAAACACAAGTTTGAAAGACAAGAGGCAAAACGTCAGCTCTACGGGACTTTGTGACTTCTTCCTCAGGAAAGAAGAATGGCTGAAACTCAAAGTCCCTTTGAGACTGCGCTCCCCAGGGTTACTTGGAAAGCACTAATGTACCACAAACAATAGTCACAACAGAAAATGACAATGTAGATCTTCACTTTTCCCCTGAAGACAGAGGTATATCAAATTTCAAGAGACTTCTTTACGACATCTGTGGCTTTTCTCTCTCCAATGAAGCTGTACATAGTTTTCCAGTAAACAAAACGTTCCTATGTTGGGAAATATTTCATCAAAATGGAAAAACAAACAAACAAAGTAGAAAGAACAGGTAGAACACTTACATAAATGAGCAGGCACAAATACCCTTTTCTTCCAACTCATCCTGTTTCCTTATAGCCTGTAGCATACTACTGAGCCTTTCTGCTACGGCTGTTGTAACACTAACTCATTTGAGTTACAAACAAATGTTTCCTATTCAGGGCCCTGTCAAGGCTGCGCCTGTATGAGATAAAGAACAGAAACTTGACTTTCTGATACAGAAAGGCATGCCTGAGGCATCTCCCTATCCCCTGCTATAAAGATCTATCAGAGGCTTTGTCTATCTGGGCTCAGTGGCGCTACCTACAGTCTATCACTACAGCCCTTTGCAGTCCCAGCCTTGTGCTTCACCGAAGCTTTGCAAGAGAATCCTTCAGAGGCAGCTGATGACTGTCCTCCACTATGCCCATCCTGCAGTAGCCTTGCTGTAAGCAGGGGAGCCCTCAATGGCTTAATGTGACTCAGCCCTGCAGAAAATCTCACACAGTGAGCAGAGACCATTTCCTAACACAGGAGGACACTAGATGCCCAAGGTCCCACCCCCGCAGTTGTTTCCTGTACAAATGCAACATCACCCCTTGGAGCAAGCATGTGCTGCAGTTTGCCTGTGCTGTTGTGCCTTGAACACCCTGGCAACTTCTATGGTCGCTCACAATGTCTTCAGTAAGTGCCTGAAGGAACGTTAAGGGTCTCATGTAAACATCGTGTAACTCATTTCTGTATATATGCTTTGTTCTCAGTTTAGGTAAAAAGATCATTAAAATAAACATTTTGTTATGCATGAATGTGCATATATTCATGTCTATATATATGTATACATATGCACACATACAGATACACACACACACACACGCATGCATGCTTACATACATGTCTAACACAGAATTTCTACTGGTATAGATGACATATCACAATGAAGATTACGATTCATAAATGATGTGACAAATTATTCTAAATTTGATTACTATTTTGTTACTGTAACGTATTTCTCCTCTCTCCATTTTCTTTTAAATTTGGTCTACTACGTCATAAAACCCAAAAACACAAGAGGAAACATCACATGGAAAAAGCATGAGCAAAGTAATGGCACAGTATCATGAATGACAGGAATGGGAAGGCAGAAATAGGTTCCAAAACAATGCTTTAGGGTCAGACCTTGAGGGATTTAATAGTATGCCCATCCACCTTCAACAGGCTTTTACTCTCTTCTCCATAAGCACACAAAAGCTGCTGATCTTTATGGAAGATACAAAAGCACTGGAAATTTGGAGGCCCTCTGTGATGTTGCTGTTCCACTGTGTTATAAACCGTCCCACCCTGAAAAGGACTCACATCAATTTCATTACGCACATACAAGTACGTACACACAGAGCCATTACAACTACTCTAGCATTTTTGCTAATGTTATGTGGCTTTCACTGCATACCAGAGATCCTTGTGGACATGGCGATACAACTTCCTTAACTGTCACACTTTGCCTTATAAACTTTAAATGCCCTCCCTTTGCTTCAGTTAGAGATCAGGCAACGGCCCAACCCTCCCCATCAACATCCCTGGACAATTTGCTTGTTTCTCGTAATAACGTGCAAGGGTCTCTGTCTTTAACCCATTGCATCACTTTTATTATGTTATTTCTAATGCATGCATATGTCAAAACCAAGTATGCGTCATGTACATGTCTCCTCTCACAGGCATGTTAAAAGACTTTTCAAGTTCTCTTCACTAGTTACATAAATCCTGATGTCACTCACAGAAGACTGAAGTATGGACATTTTCAAAGTTCAAAAAGCCAATACTAATGTGTCATCTGAGTTTTGTATAGACATAAGATGTGCCACACATACTGAACAAGGCTTTTGATGCTCACGGGGCCAAGACTAAATCTGTGCCATTAAATCAAGAATATGGGCACTCTAGGCAGAAGCAAACTCACAGTGGCATAAAATCAGTATTAGCGAGATGAAAAAAAATTATTTCCTACAAGAAAATATGAAGGACATCTTACATGAGCACTGTAGAAACAGCTGTGGCAGTCTTTAAAGGTCTCACTGCCCCTCAGTTGTTTGTTCCCAGTAGGAGCTGGGACAAAATATGGCGGAAGTATTTCACACCTCATTCAGCACAAAGTAGTGGATGAAGAAAACGATGCAATTCCTTCCACTGGGGGGGTATTCACCTTGTAGCTACCAAGCTACAACAAGCTGCTGGGCTGATGCGTTTTTCTTCTAAAGGAATGATCCTTTTCACCTAGGAGCCACTTGAAAACCACGACCAGTGTTTCTGCAGCGGTAGAATGATGACCAGTTTACACTGGCAAGATATGCTCATACTTTGCTAGTACTGCTTGCCTGAACAATGCCTGACATGCATTACACTGCAGGTCTGGGACAGATGATGGTGAAATACATACAATGCAGCATCAAAGTATAATGTCAGAAAATTAAAAAACATAATGCCGGAGAATGTAACATACTGTAAAGCCACAGAAATCACGGTGAAAAAGAAAATCTACTCCTTTTCGTGTGTTTTTGGGAGTCGGGTTGGGTTTTCTTGAAAAAACAGTAATAGAACTTCAAGATACAAGGTTGTCTCCCTGACAACAAGAATGAGCTCTGAGCTGAGGACATGAGCATGTGAATGACCGCATGACATTTTAAAACAGAATATATCATGACCTTGTATTATTCATAAAGGCACTTTTCAAACATTGCTGATTTTGAAAATACATTGCAATTAAATATACTTTCGTGGAAAGGAAAAGTAGTGTTGTTGTTATTATGTTGTGTGCTAAGAAAAAGGGACGGCATCCCTAACAAATGGTATGCAGACACTAGACATGCAAACACAGAAGAAAATAGATAATTATAACAAGGTTTGTGCAGGGTTTTCCATTTCTGTGCTGATCTTTGCTAAAACTGTCAAATGGTCACAAATTGGAAAAAAACAAAAACAAACAAAACAACCTGATGGAACACCCATTGTTATATTAGGCAATGAAAGATTTACACACCTAATTTTGAACTGAATAAGTGCTTTGAAGCAAGCATTAATTTTTCAAGTGTATTGATCAAATTCAAATTGATTTTAAAAGCCCAAATGTTGTATTTGCATAATTTATTTGGATAGTCTTGATTTTTTAAAAAATTGACTTCATTAGAGTTTTTTCTAAATCAAAACAAAAGAAAGAAGGAAGGGAAAGAAAACAGCTACAAAGACTAAAAAGTTGGAGAAGGCTAGAATGGATACAAAAACTACGGAGAAAGCAGGAAAAAAGGGAAAGGGGTAAAATACAGAAAGAAAGAGCTTTAAAAAAAATATAAAAAGAACAAAAAAAGGAGACGAGAACCCTGATTTCTAACCATCTTTTTCTTCTGTGTGATGAAGCTTGGATGGGTGTCTTCGGCAGGTGCGCCATTTACCAAGCCGCTTGAAGAAATTCTCCTCTTCATCTCGCCCGTTGTCCAGGCCACCTCCTGGCCCCCCTCCTTCTGACAGCTTCACTGCGCTGGTAAACTTCACCTGTGCAAAGACAGAGGGCCGGGTCAGGCTGCACCATACCACTATGTCTTCGTCTTCCTTGCTTAGACATAAAGCATCTACAGAAGGGCTGTAACACAGTGGATCACCATAGCAACACAAGTGGGTCTGCACAGATCTACGTACGCTGAAGCACTTCATCTTTTAAGCTTTCTGCTTAAAGGATTGGTCTTTCGCAAGAGGCTGTAAAGGCACAAAGAAGGAAGAAGTGTGACCAACAATTAAACCTTAAGTGTACTGACAGAGCCTGCATTTCTCTCACAGTGAACCAAGGTGGACTGACAAGTACAGTGTAGGTTTAACCTCAAGCTGCAAAAGTCCAGTATCAAATTCCCATGGCACTCTACTCTGAAGACTTCTGTAACCAAGTCTCATTGGCTGCAATGTCCATGTTGAGTAGAATGTGTCCTTGGGCAGCTAAACCCAGCCAGATCCTGTCCTTCCAAGCTCTATGCAATCCAGCCTGACACATTTACCTTGGAACTCTGCCTGATGAAAGACAGACGGTCGACAGAGCTGATATCTAGGAGATCTTCCACCCCGTCAGCCAGGCCAGAGAGGGAGGAGCGCTTCAGCCAGTTCCCTGTTGCAGAATAAGCCACTCAGGACAATTCTGAAAATGCTTCCAAGCGGAATCTATTTGTTAGCAATTTCAGCATACTTCTCCAAAGCGGCCACACTAGGGTATGGGAAAATGGGAGGAAAGGGGAAGGCAACCTTTTCATGTTACATGTATTAACTACCGTGCAAGGCTGGGTCTTGGGACTTGTAAAGGATATATTCTTTGTCTATCAAATGCTATTTGGAATATTTCTCTTCTACAGAGAGGCACAATGCCTGTGAGATTAAGGTACGAGCCTACTGCTTTGGAGACACAGATCCAACATTCAATTTCGCCACAGATATCCTCTGTTACCTTTGGCAAATTGCTTACATTTCCCTTTGCCTCAGTTCCCCATTTGTAAAATGGAGAAAGCAATATTTCCCATCTTCCCTTGGGAGAATATAAAATATACGTGGACAATAAGGAACTGTGTTGCAATATTTCTTATGACAGATATATATATCTGTGTTTCTCTGCACATGCAATATGTATATAGAATAGGAAGAGACATACATTTACCTATGGGGAGTTTGAGTTTCTTTCGAAGGGAGATTCGTCGGGAACGGGAGCGGGAGCGCCTGTCTGTGGTGGTCCCAGAGTGAGCAGTGGTGCACTCGGATGTGTCCTGCTCAGACTGACTACTGGTATCACTCGCTGCACTCTGTGACTTGAACATCTTTCGCCAGAAGTCCTTGCGTCCCAGAACAGCCCCTTGGATTTGCTCATCACTGTAAGAAAAGGGATGCAGAGCGTGAACTGCATTTCAGTGAAGTTCAGATGCTCAGGGGAATGAGGCCTCCCTCCCGCAGCCCCCTCCTAACCTCTCTATTCTTTGAGGTTGTTTCATTTTGAATTCCAAACATACTCTTCTCAGTGGGACATAATCAAGTTTGACAACATGCTCAACATTGTTCAAGGCACAAAATAACCATCTTTTCTACCCTGAGGAGCTTGTCCACTGAACAGATCATTCCAATTTTTAGCTCCTACATGTGAAAAACAAATCATCTTCTTTAGGTCAAAATGACCCATATTGATAAGACTAAACAGGTGCTTTCCACAAGCATGTCTACTGGAGAGGTTTTGGACATCATGACAGGCCTTTGTGAACCTGCTGGAGTCACAGTTCTCATTAACGTCTGAGAATGGGGACAGTGTATTTTGCTATACTCTTGAGATCTCCCACAGTTGTGGCAGGGCTTAGAGCAGAACAGCTTGCTGCAATGCTGTAGAGCAGTAAAGGGCTTTGTATTATCCTTGCAGCCTCAGCAACAGTGAGACTTCACAGGCTCAGTTAATGCAGGAGAATACATAATATAGAGCTCTGGGCCCTTGTGCAAGCAATGTATTTGTCCAGTGCATCTCAAAGCACTTTAACAAGACAGGTATTCAGAGGCACAGAGAAGTTAAATGACTTGTCCAAAGTTACTTAAGGACCAGTGGCTGTTTATAAAATTTTCTAAAATTCTTAAGAGTATTGATTAAATTTACTTCAATATTAAATGGCAGAATTCTTTGGACAATAGAAACTTCAAACGTGCAATGCCTAACAGCAGGCTGATTTGCTCATTAAGAAAACTGGTAGAGTACCTGTGCTGATACGGTAAATGCAACAATCTTTGGCGACTACGTGCCCAAGATAGGTCAGGAATGGGCTAGCTCTTGGGAGGCAGTAAAGGATTAATGACCCTTAGCAACAACTGCGAAGTTGAAAACTAATAGTATCATGCCCCAGAAGTACAAACAAAGCATGGAGAACAGCTGTGATGACATCTCTGGGGAATTAACACTCTATTCATGGCTATGGTATTATGCGATATTGACAAACCTACTGCACTGTCATTTGAAAATCTCTGGTGGCTCTCCATCAAAATCAGGGTGGGTCCAGTTGGCAGCATTGAAAACAGGCATTACCATATCAGCAGCTCCTGAACAGACACTCAACGCATTTGTACCATCCAAAGAGGTAAGTCCTTCCTGTTCTGCCAATTTGTACTAACCCCAGAAGGAAGCTGCTGGCAATAAGGTGCGAAACAATTCAATATTTACTTACTGTTCCGGAGTTTGCATCGGGCGGCTTGAGATGTAACTACGGCATTCCTCAGGGGCAGCTGATGCCTGGCCTTTGTCAATGATGACACTTCCTACCTCAGATCTATACAGACAATATAAATCATCAGCTAAAGCAAATGGATGGCCCATCTCATGGTCATCACATAGCTACATGACATGGAAACCAGCGCTGCTGAGCAAAAAGCAGCATTAGAGATGTACCCTCTCTTCAGCAACTTACTGCCTCTATATATATCATTCATGAAAAAGGCATCAGCTCTTAGAAGCAAAGCCAAGATTTTTAGGAGTTTTTTTAACTTTCTTAATTCTTTCTTCCCAACATTTTAATATGACAAGCCTCAAAGCACCAGGGAAAATTTCTTTTTGATAAAGATGCATGTCAGGATTAGATTTCTTCTGGGACTTGTTTTGCATACCACGGTTTACCTGTCAGATAAACAACACTAAGGATGTGATGCACATTAAAAGCTATGTCCACACAGTGTTTTGGGACTGACACTATGCTTCTTACTTCTCTCAACCTTTCCTTCTCCCAGTGTCTCCACTGCACTGTTCTCTTAGGCCTCCTGTATGAGAGGGTTAACAGTTTCTGCTGCAAATCTATTACTGTCTCAGTTCATTAAATTTTGAAGGGGACGGCTGCCACAGTACAATTCTGTACATCAGGAACTGACATATGCTATCAAGGTAAAACACACAAGCCCTTGGACTTTCTACATTTGTGTTCAGTGCATGAAATCATATAACCATATGCAAGTCAGTCATTTGCCTTCTCCCTCCTAGACACCCACCTTTTGCTCCCAGAAGGTTTCGGCTCTTGCTCTGTTTCCTCTGTTTTTTTTCCTGGTATTAACTTTTCAGCGCTGTCTAAGAGAGCACTGAGTGCCACTCTCCGAAATACATTCCCATGAGCCTCCTTGATAAACTGAACCAGCTGTCGGATATCACAGTACAAGCCCTGAGTAGCAAGACATCAGGAAAATGAAAGAATTCAGTGTGCAGTTTGTGAAGAAGCAGTGAAAATCAATAGTTTCTAAGGTACTTCAGCAGGCCATTACTTCCTCCAGCTGTTGTCTGATATACTCTCCATGTACAGGTTTTGTGTTTTCTGGCTGGGATCAAAAGCTGGAAACTCCATTTAGTGCACTCAGAAGAAACAGACAATGAGGAGCATTATTGTTATGGAACATGCTCTGCAATGGGCTACAGCAGACATAAACGTATCAGAGGTTAAAACAGCTGTAAGATGAGGGAGCTGCAAAGATGACTTAAAGCCTGTTTTATCCCATTCCTCTAGCCCATAATCTTAAAAGGCATGAAAAAGCTAAATGGAGGCGGGGTGGGGAAGTAGAGTGCAAAAAAATTGCATGTTTTGTTTCAAAACCAGTGGGTGTCTGGGGATTTTTCTTAATTATTTTAGAGCTTTACATCATGGGAAGAGAGAGGAATGACTCACTTATTCCCCAACCTACTCCTACACTCAAGGCTCTTTTTAGTTCTGAACATTCATACACATCTGTGATGTGACAAATCACCTCTATATCTGAGGGCAAAGGGATGGAGGGAACAGTTTTGCAGGACCTGATTTTTGATCTGTTAACTTTCCTGAAAGATCTTGGATTATTCAAAAAATTCCCAGCTAGGAACAGCACAGCAAGCTTTCAACAAAAAAAACCCAACCCAAATAAATAATTGGATCTGTATACTGGTTAAGGCTCTTTATCATAAGATACTGAACACAAGATGGACTTTAAAGAGTGATGCAACAACAGGAAATCCTCATATACACTCTGCATACTATGTTCTCCATACAGGCAAAGTTAATGGTGCTACGCTTAAAGATAAGTTTCACCTTACACGCTAGCTAAAATAGGGTCCAGAAAGACATACAATTTTTAAGGAAAATTTACACTTGGTGATCCTAATCTAGATCCAGCAATGGCGCACGTTTTTCTGCATCCCACCACTTAGTCTCTGCTGAGAAACATTCCAAAGGAGGAATATCTGTAAGAACAAGAGGACTTGGACATAGGCAGACTACTCTGCTGGTTTAAGATGTTACTGTGTTTTACTTTTCCCTCTCCCTTCCCCTCACAGAGGACTATTATCCCTTTAGCTGGACTTCAGTGCCTCTACAGCTCTGCCGTAAGGATGGAGCACAAGAGAGCTTCTTGGTTACTCTGACTCAACCACTTCCTTGAGCAGCCTGTTCCAATGCCGAACAACCCTTTCAGTAAAGAAATTTTTCCCAATACCCAATCTAAACCTCCCCTGCCGCAACTGGAGGCCATTTCCTCTCATCCTATCACCAGCCACCTGACAGAAGAGACCAGCACCCACCTCACTACAACCTCCTTTCAGGCAGTTGTAGAGAGCGATAAGGTCTCCCCTCAGCCTCCTTTTTTCCAGACTAAACAACCCCAGTTCCCTCAGCCACTCCTCACAAGACTTGTGCTCCAGGGAAGACCTACCAAACTGCTGTTCAGTAACTCACATACTCTGCCATGGGTGGGCCCCATCCTTAACCAAGTAAACTGGCTTTAACTTTGCTGAAAGTCGATTTATGCTGGCTGTGGTCTTGCTCATTAATCCCTTGCTCCAGATTATGCTACTAATCCATTTGGAAAAAAAACCCACAGAAGCTGCTTGAACAGAGAGGAAAATGCAATTCAGAGTGCACAATTTTTATCCGGGCTAAGTCCCCGGTTCCAAGGCAGGCATGCAAGGAGGGCATGACATTTATATCAAGTTGCAACTGTGACTGCATAGCTTGCTACACTTAAGGGACTTGGCTAAATGGAATTAATTCTTCACTGTAAAGCCTCACTGGTGACACCCAAGTGAAAAAGTAACTTTGTTAACATGAAATCAGGTGCTTACCAGGTTTTCCGGGCTGTGCAGCTCATGTGTAGTGGAAGCACAGCGAGTGATCAATGACTTGAACATGGCACTGACAATAATACCTTCTACACTCTGGGCTGTAGACTTGTTGTCCACTGTGGTGAAGTTATTCCCAAATCCAGCCTTGTCTGTGAAATTCAAGTACAAGCAAGCCCCCTTGTTAGGCACGGTTTAAAAAAAGATGACTTAAAGACACACGTAAAGGGATTCAGATATATGAGACAAGGGCAAGTCCCCACCTAATATTCTATGCTCAGTTCTCACAATCCTACCCCACAAAAATAAAGCAGAAGGGAAGGGTAAAATAAATGAGAAGGATGAAATCTGCCCACATACAGTTGTAGTATGAAAAAGGATTGAAAAGTTCAGGACCACTCTGGCTTCCTTTTATCCACATCTCTCATTTAGAGATGTACAGAATAAGGCATAAAATTTGAACAATACCTCCAGCTTTTCTATCTACTGTTCTACAGGACACAAGATGTTTGATTAAGCTGAAAAGTGACAACACCCATGAAAAGAAAATCTTATGAACTACAGGAATGCTGTTCTTGTTGCAAGGTGCACAAGGAGACCAAGCTCTCAGAAAAGAGTCAAAAAAGAATTACACATTTATATGAATAACAAGAAACACCCCAGTTTCATTAGGTGAGAGAAAAGACTTTCAAAAAAAAGCTGCATGAGCTGCTATGCTTCAAAGCATGAGCCAGTCAATAATTGATGAATACTTGGGGAAACTTCCTATGGGCATCTTCTTCACAAAAGCCTGCTATTTTTTTTTTTTTTTTTTTTTGATGCTTTCTCTGAAATGCCTGGGATCAGAGGTAGGCTAATAAACTAGTCAGACTCCCCAAGTGCTTCAGAGGAGCTACTCCTGCTCTGTAAACAGTCATTGTTAAATGTTGTTGCACGCAGTGACCAAGCATAAATGTTTGGTCATTCTAACAGCACCTGGAATCATTTTCCTAACTTAAAAAAAAACCAAAACCAAAACCATATATACACGTACATAGACACACACGCACACACACTTGTAACTGCAGGCATGTGACCTGTGTGTTCATCGTCTAGTTTATTCAATCTGTTCTTGCTATTTACTAGGCTCACCTAAGGCACGACAGAGGGGTTTAATGCTCAATTATATCTCCATTCAGAATAAACCCTGGATTAAACAGGCCATTCCAGCTGGCGCCTGGTCATGTCAGACCATGAAGCAGAAAACTTCCTGCCTGAGGCACAGTTGAATGAAAATACTTTCTCTGAAGAGCCATGAACAACAGAAAGGATGAATCAAAAGAGAGGCCTTCAATTTCAGGTGCGCTGGGTGATACAAGATCACTAGGCGAGATCACTGGGTGGTCAAATCAGAAGAGTTCCAACTCCCCTGACCTGTACTGGCTGAGGATATGCTCTGTATATTCTGAGGATAGTAATTCACAATTTTTTTCTTTTTTAAAGGAAAAGGAAAGGGAATGGCTTCTTTGTGGTGGTACAGTTTAGGAATATTCAAGTGAGAGTTTCTGATGCCAGCTATACTTACTGTCAGTGACTGGCTCCATGCAGAATCCCAGTAAAGCATGCAGGAAATCCACCACATTATTGAGAGAATCCCTGTTCACATAATCCCTCATGGTCTGCCGGAACTGCATCTTATCCAGTTTGTACAGCTTTGTGAGGCAGTTCTGAGCCTGCAACGATATCCATCAAATCACATCACATCAAAGTACGTGTTTAAGTTTTGCTAATAGGAGCAGGGTATTTTTTGCTCTTCCTTAGCCAGTGCTCTGCTGTGCTGTCTAAAGTAACCTCCCCTGGGAGCCACAAGGTTTGGGTCCTTTAACAGAAGACAGGTTTGCCTCTGAAGCCAATAAGAAATTCAGCACAAGGAGACAGTGCACCAGTATGGGTGCCACTGTTTGGAGGTGGTGGTGAAGTCACTGCCAGCCATGTCTCAAGGCCTCTCCTCCTCTCCCCAACCTCAAGGTAATATCTCACTGAATATGAATGAAGTAGGAATGTATGACCTCAGTCAAAGCTTATTGCCTTGGTGAAACAGGTTCTTAGCCTCAGGCATCTGATTTTCAGCCTCTGGCTCAGACCCAACCCATTTGATGCACCTGTACCCAGTGACCAATTTATATCATGCACAACGTTAGCTTTTTATTTAAATTGTCAACTTCTTATCACAAAAGTATCCATCCTACCAGGACCCCATGCAGGCTGGAGTTAGAGAATCTGAAATATCAGCTCTATGGGAAACATGAACTGTTCTGCTACCTACAATAGGGTGCTTAACTTTCCAGTAAACTCAGACGTGATTGTCCATGCAGTCAACACAAATGGGGCATGCAAAGCAGTGTGGCCAGACAAATGCACAGAAAATTCAGCAGACTTAGACATGTAGGAAAATCTCTTCCCATAAAGACCACAATTCAATGAGTCTGGTAAGAACCTTAGCTCCAAGAGTCCTATTCATTTATGCTTAATGTTATGCATAGGCCTAAGCGTTTTGCTGGCTCAGCTCACATACAATGTAAAAGCCTAACAGACTTTTTGATGAATGTGGTGTATGTTCAACCAGTGCTCTGTGCAGAACCTTTCTACTGTTACCACTGGGACCTTCTTACCCCATCTTGCGTCACTGCATCCAGAACTAATGTTACTGCTGCAGCCTCCTCAGTACCCAAGAGTCCAGCTAACAGAAGAACGCTGCATGATACAGAGGCAGCCAATCCATCTCTGAGCCATCTAGCTCAGATCCCTGAATCAAATTAGAGCTCTCTTGGCATGGCTCAGGCTAACCAAAGCCATGGAGAAGCACCTGGCTCCCACCCACACCATGGATGGGCACAGTGAAAATTCCCATTAGTCATCAAAAATGCTCCCTGCTGCAAGCACAGAAGGCGAGGAGGAGGCATGTGCTGGAGAAAGCCTTTGAAAGGCTCCCACTTGACAGGGCATTGGACTGATCTCAGGGAGTCAAACTCTTCTGGATGAATGGACTCTTCAGATGTCTGGGCTATAACCCGGCACTTTCCACTGCTTCAACTTGGGGAGAACCAAAAATGTAAGGAATCAACAGTGACCATCTACCCTGCCCTTCAATAGGGCGTGAGTCTTCTACTTCCTTGCAGCACACTAACATGCCTGCAAGAAGAGCGCACTCCAACTATCAGGAGCTGACGGAGCAGCCCAGCAGCAACCAGTCAAAATCACCATTAGGAAACGTGGACATAACTACATCTTAGACTTCTGGATTCAGATATGCAACCAAGGATAGCTGCACCTCTTCTAAATAGCGTACTCTGTTGGGATACCGTCAATATGAAAAATTACTTCCACCAGCTCACACAGGGGATTTGCTCCCATGCATCTGTTCCTTCCCAGACAACCCATCCACTGGGGTGGTTGGAAGCACCCTGGGCCTCAGGTGTGCTCTTAGCAAGCCCCAGGGGCTGGAAGGTAACACGATAGCTGAAAATCTGCTATGGCTGGGCTGCAACACAGTCTGTGAGCTGGGGCAAAGAGCAACACATTTACTGCCAATACAGAGAAAGCTACAGAGGGGGCGGACAGCAAACTCAGCAGCTGATGTCAAAAGTACAAGAGGGACGCTTTAATGAGCTTTAATTCTCTTACATTCTCCCGGAATACCTGGTGTCTCAGGCGATCTCCAGAGAGCCCTCGGTGTCCTTCTCCACAACCATAGGCACAACCGAGGGACTTCACAATTTTGATCAGCATTGTGAGTGCCAGCCTATGGGTGCTGACAGATGGGCCTTCATCCTGAGAGTCACAGAGGGAAAGATGGTGTGAAACCCTGGCACAACCACTGGTATTTTGTTAGCATTTTACTTTTAAAAAATTACTGTCCATTTCTCCTCTCAGACACTCCATACTGAGTTGTTACTCTTGAAATGTTTACTCCAGTTATTTTTCAAGTTTAGGGACCAGCCCCTCCCTTTCAGCTCCCCTCAAAAAGTCATGCTATAAATGCAAAGCCCTCTACAAGCTGCTACAAATACCATTCAGTACTTCAAAAAATTCTGCCTGAAAACCAGAGAGCTGGCTTGCTTGAGCAGAAAAACAAGCAGCTTTTAAAAATGTCTTAGCTCTTATGCTACTATGAATTGCAACTTTGGAGGTCAACAACAGCATCTCTTGGCCAACTCTCATAGCAATACTGAAAAATCTACAATTTCTGGCCATCAAAGAAAACAAACTGTGCTCACACACTGGATTCTGGTTTTCCTTATAAGTTAGGAATAATAAACCTGAAAAAAAATCATTGTGATTGAGGGTTTCAGGCACTTTGACAAGATGTTGAAAATGTCCATGCAAGGCCCACAAACTCTGCTTTTGGCAGCTACTTCACTGGAGCACTTACAGTGCTTGAATTCCCAATCATGTTTCTTCAGTGGAACCTCAAATGAGCACCAGAGCAAAACAAATTAATTTGTCATTGTGGTGCCAAAAAAAAAAAAAAAAAAAAAAAAAAAGGAGAGAAAACAGAAGGGCAGTTGCATATACATGCATACTCAATCTTAACAGATCTTACAGTACATTCAGGAATTGTGTAAAGGGAAGCAAGACAAACCTTTTCTTGTTTTTTGTCATTCTTCTCATATGGCCCTCCTCCTCCTCCACCACCTCCATCACTTCCACCTCCTCCACCACTTCCACCACCTCCTTCTTCTCCTCCATCTCCAGCTCCACTAACTGGAGGAGGCCCAAATCCACAAGCTGAGCCAACAGAAGCAGCCCCTTTGAGCTGGAAGGATCCTTCACTTGGTCTCTTTTCAGGGGCCTCATTTTCTTTGTTCTCACTCTTCCTCCGAACCTTCTCTACACAGGGCACCACACCAAGCTGAAGTAAGCACTCCACAATGTTCAGTGCCACATCGCAAATCCGGGAACTGATGTCATGGTTCAGGACCAAGTAAACAGCCTTCAGGACCACCTGGGAGATTCAAATATCAGATTTAAAGTCAGACTTATTTTCTCTCCTAGTATTATTTAGTGCCTGGAAATTCTAGTCGCAGACCAGAGACTCAGACAGAGCAGGCACAGTACAAACTCAGAATGAAGTACACACAACCCTCAACCCCAAAAGCCTACAATCTAGATGTAAGACAAGAAACCACAGGCTGGGCACAGTCAGGCAGAAAAGGAAACCATGAGATGACATCTGTGAGCCTGAAAACACTGCTTCAGTGCACCAGGAGCTGTCAAATCATTAAGGGGAATGCAGAAAAGGTGAGTTTTAAGGTGCCATTAGAAGAAAGGTGCTATCCAATTTTATACTATTTTATAGGGAACTTGGTGCATGCCCCAGGAACACAGCCATTACATAGTATCACTTAAGATTTAATGTGTGCATTCCACATGCACATGCACTCCTTGCAAGGAGTAATAGGAGTTGCAGTATCTCAGAGGAGACTTTTATGATATGCACAAATGTATCTGACTGACCTTTATGTACTGCTGAGAGAAGTCATATAAAGAGGTGGAGGAAAAGCCCATCAAAACCCTGATCTCAATGGTACAGCTATATTGACAGAAGAGGGACCTGGCTTTCCTCATTTCTTGCCAATTACCGAGAGATCCAGCATGCCGTTCTTGTGGACAAAGTTGTTGGTTCCATCAATGTGATCCGTATCCTCCAAGCAACTGTAATTGATGCAGGAGTCTGTCAGGCTCCGTGGGAGGTTGGCACATGCGAGCGGCTCATGGGGCATCTCAGGGATGGGCACTTGGTTGCAAAGCTTCCTCATGTGCTCGCTGAAGAAATCTGCGTAGCCCACATTGAATGAGGCCAGGGTAGTGTTGAAGGTTGCCACAGTGATGGTAGAGATCTGGGACCGCACTGCAGGGAGGAAAATGCTACCTGTAAATTTCCATCTCTAGAGTTATGTCACGGAAAACTGAGGCTGTGCTTTTTTACAAGAAGGGAGCAGCTCTTAATGCAGCTTGTAATGCTGAAAGGCAAGACAGGTTCCTAATTCCTATCATAGGTACACGGAGGAAAAGCATAGATTCATTTCTTCCTTTGTGCCAGTGTAAATTAGAACAACCCCAAGCTTACTTTAGCAGTACAGTTCCATGGCAGCTTAAGTTGATCTCAGTCAACTGGGCAGTTAAGTAGATCAGGGAGCTCAGCCAGCCTAAATTTAATCCAAAAGGGAGATTAGATTTTAGCCAGCTTTGCTCCCTGTATTGGTCCAGTGCCTGGTCTTAAAAGCAGCACTGCCCCTGCAAGGGAAAGAGGAAGGGCTCTGAAGTTGATGCAGGAGTGAAGGTAGGGTAACAGCAGCACCAGTTTGGAACAGCTTTCTAAGTCACACCAGTTTGAAATATTTCATCTTGCCAGTTGAAAAAAATGGAGCAGTGTGTTCCTAACAGTACCTGTGACAGCCTAAACCAAAATGCAAAGCTGACTGATGAGAAAAGCAATATGGTGTCTCAGTTCACAGTGCTCAGAGAAGGGACCTCATGACATAGCCAAGCTTAACTTTAAATTGGTTAACTCAGGTAGTGACAGCATTTTGGCTACACAGGACAATTTTTATCAAGAATTCACCATGGTTTTACAACTCATGCTGAGCTCCAGGCCATGACATTAGTAATTTCCCACACTTAGTGCTTTGTAAGTAGATTTATACACCCTGTAGTGTAGAAAGACCCTATGTGTCCCACAATGATGGGACCACCTTCTGCCAGACAGTACAGTAAGTAACAGGGCTATGGAATAACAAAGAACTTCTACCTAAGCCTATTTAATGTATTTTAATGAACAAAATAATATACATTTAATAAGAATCTTCAAGCACTGACTCAGCAATGGACTGGTTATATTATGCAAACAACGACTTGCCAGAGCAGTGACTACATTTCCTCATAGCCTGTGCAACCCTGCCAGCACTGAACTGGCACTATTTATTCGGAGAAATGCTCTAAGGTCAACAGCAGTACCTTGAACTAGGCTACAATTTGGTCAATGATCAGGGCAGGAATTAGCTGCCTCTAATCAGAGGACTGCTTGCTGGCAAGTGTGACTTTTTAATGGCATTAATTGAAATTTGCATGGTAAAGATAATAATAAAGATGGAGTTAGGAAATTTTGGTCCTGAGCTACCAAGTTTGATGATTATCCAACGATACCTATTTTTTTGTTTCACTAAGGTTTTGAAATGGGTAACAAAAATCCATATCCAAATCCTAGATAAAGTAACTTTTTGTGTGTTGAATCTATATTTCATTATCACTGATAGGGCTGACTGCTGGATGAGACTCACAGAGGCAGGGAAGGAGGACTAAGGACTCTTCATTTACATCCATGCACGCCTGCAGCATGTGCCCATGTGCCTGTGACTCCTCTTGAGCAGCTACGTAGGACATAACTAATTTTTCATCTCTGCTTTTCAGTGTGCCAGCCAGAAGAAATGAGTTCATTAGTAAACATCTCCTGGCCAGGGGAAGTAGACAGCAGATGGGAAATTATGAATGACCAGTATGCTCGGATATAGTTGGTCACACAAAACAAAAGAAATATGTAATATTTGTACTTATTCTCTAACTACAGAATGGTTCATTCAAAGTCATAGACTACCACTAGAAATAGTACGATTTGTCCTATTATTCACATAGTTGCTGCACAATTGTACCTGGGGTACAACTAGAAGAACAAGCACTGCATATGGCTACCTTTTAGAAAGTATTTGGCTAGGAAGCTGGTGTAGTGAGTAGGATTACTGTCCTATAGAATGAATGCAGGTTGGGGAGACAGACTCCACAAAATTGATCCAGAAGAGCTTTGCCCAGGAGACACAGAGCAGAGATGAAGGAGACGTGCCGATGCTGGATTAGAACTGATGCAAATCCATCCTCTGTCAGACTATTCAGATTTGCTGTGCTAAAATTGCGTGGATCTTTGAGAGCACCAAGGCCACAGCATGTGTCATGTGAGTGCACCTGTAGCCTCTTAGGTATGCTGCCTGACAGCTTGTGCAGAGACAGACTGTGCCCTGCTCCGTGGGGTGTGTGATATCCTGTTCCCTCATCAAGGTTTAAGGTTGCTCTTGCCACAAGTGAGGCCCAATCTCTATGACCAGGTTTTGCCGGTAGCACTACGCATGAGGGAGAAAACAAAATCACTGAGTTTAGGCAGTAGAAGCAGTGCCAGCAAAGTGCTCTGGTGCAGACAGCTCTGCTGACAGAGGACAGATTTCCTGTGCTTGGCTAACACTGTTTGACAAAGGTGGTGTTGCCCTGCCAACAGAAAGACTCTTACTTCTGGAGCAGACTTCATCCCACGAGGGGTTCTCCCATGTCTCCCATCGTGGTCACACTGGCATTGATATTTCTGCAGAGGCCTCCAAGACAGATGGGCCCCAGGGAGACTTCGAGTGAATTTCAAAGCCAGGCTTCAATTTGTAACGAGGAGAATTAAGAAAACCCGGCGATTCTCAGCACAATCCAGCAGGGGACTTCGAAGGGGCATTAAATACCACAAGATTCCCCATGAAACCACTAAAGTTAGCAATACCAAGTTTCTGCCCAAACTTCCGTCTGTGTTGTGGTAAGGTGAAAAAAACCCAAACCCTGCCTTCTCCCTGATGATGGCTGCCAATTTTTTGGACAAACTGCACAAGATAAACGTGAAAGCTTTGGATCATTTTTCTACACAGAACAAAAAAACCCTCAAGAGATGCGGGAAAAAAAAGGAAAAAACAATTAGTCATATACTCATACATGGAAACAGTAACACTTCCTCAGCTTCTTGGAGTTGATATTTCAGTGAAACGTTTCTTTCCTGATGTGTTATATTTACCTTCTTTGACTGTGTTCTCTCCATGGCTGTTTGAGTGGTCAGGCAGATCAGAGACCAGCGTGTGATGAGAGTGTGAATGCCTAGCGCTTAGGCTCTCCATCTCCGTCGCTGTGTCAGAGCTCCCCCGTCTGGTAAACTTTCCTAAAGTGAAGACAAATGGATGTTTAGTTTACTCATCTGAGACGTGCTTGGAGGCAAGAGACAGGAGCTGAGGTTAGAAATTGAAGGATTGGAGTGTGCAAAAGTCAAGACCTTCCAGGACCCTGTGAAGCAGAACCAAGCATTATAGTGGGATATCTCACAGGGGTTCACTGACATAAAGACTGAACACACAAACTCTCTGCAAGGCTCTTCCCCTCAGCACATACTGATTTAGCTGACACCCACATTGTCACCCACCAGCAGCTTCAGGAAAATAAGGTTGGTCAGCAGTGAAAGGCACCAGCCTTTGGAGCAGGTTATAGGAACTTGGTTTCTTCTCCCCTTGTCCAAAAGAAATAGGTGTGTTAGGGTGGGGAGTGCTAAAGCAAAGGAAGTTCTTCAGGAACACAATAAAATACAAATCAGAAGAACCTACTGAAAGAGGGGGACTATCTCTGAAGTAGGCAGGATCTGTTGACCATTGGATCTGAAATACATGATTTCACTGAGATATCAGAAAGAAAGAACTGGAGGTTAAGCCAGGACAAGAATCTGGAGCCCCTGAGATCAAAATTTAACAAACTTCTTAAGCTACTGAAGATACAGAAAGGAGAATTTGTATACTAAGTTTGTTATTCTTGTAAAAATCTGTAGGTGTTTGTATATTAACCATTGACAAACTGCATACAAATCTTTAAGAATTCATACCTGGTGGCTAAGCTCATTGCCCTGTGTCCCAAAGAGGGACCTGTTTACAATGAAGAGCTTACCAAAATGATGCCACCTAAGTTGGTGAAAATGAGAAGGCTCTGGCATGACCTTAGGCAATCATTTTGCTGCCTATCATCTCCAAGAAAGGGTGCCAGGATGAAAATCTATGACATTAGGAGTAAGTCTGTGAAACAGAAACAATGCCCAGACACTTCAGTGAACTTGGAAGCTTGAAGGAACCAATATTTAGATTTAAACACTGTGTCTTTGCAATATCAAGACAGTGTAAGCTTCGCTATCTGAGACAATACCCTATTTATTTTGTATCCAACGCTCCCTTGAGGAAGACTATGAATATTTTCTGCCATACTCCTAATGACCATCCTGCTGCCCTTCCAGAGACTTCTCTTTAAAAGAATAGGATGCAACCATTCCTTGAATCTATTTTAAGCTGCAGTTGTGCAATGCTTGCTACCACTCAGGCAAAGCGGTACAGACATCACTACAGGTTGCTACGGTAGCTATTATTCCAGTAAAGATGGTAGTTTTCAGATGAAAAGTGAACTAAAGCATGTCATTCAAGGTCTGCTGTCAGCAGCTGCCACTTCAACAAACAGGTGTGTAATGCTGCAGAGCCAAGGACATGAGGTGGCAATAGGATGGGTGAAGAAATAAAGAGCCTCTGTTGTTCTCTGAATGTTCAGGACAGGAATGACACAGAACCTGGGGCAGAGATAACAACATCTCACCTAATATGGTGGTTTGCCATCCTCCTCTCTCAATGCCACGCCGGTCCTCTCCAATTCCAGAGAAACTGCCAAAGGAGAAAGTGCTGCGAGTGGGTGAGACATCCAAATGGTCCTCATGGAGGAGGAAGGGCACCCCCATCCTTCGTTGCCGCTTCTTCCCAGTATGGTGGAAAGGAATTGACCCTTTGCGCTCACGCTCCCTGTCCTCTTTGCGGCTCTTAAACTGCAGGAGATAGAGGAGCAGATACGAGAGCAGGTAGAGGCTCTGAGGCACGGCAAACTACCATTTCAGGGAAAAAGCACAGATGTGTGGCCCAAGTATAATCTCCCACTCTGAGCTTTTTATCTTGGCCATTTACCCTGATAGCAACTACCTGCACTCTGGGACCATATGAGTATTTAAAGGAACTCAGTCTTGCCCTAGGCTGGGATGGATGCCCTTGTATAATTTTAGGACATCCTCAGACCATGAGCTAGATTCTTAGAATCCACAAAACCCTAAGTATCTTTGATGGTTGCAGACCCAGAGCTTCATGAAGTAAAACCATTGGAATCATAGAATGGTTTGGGTTGGAAGGGACCATAAAGATCATCTGGTTCCAACCCGCCTGCCATGGGCAGGGACACCTTCCATTAGACCAGGTTGCTCAAAGCCTCATCCAGCCTGGCCTTGAACTCTTCCAGGGATGGGGCATCCACAACCTCTCTGGGCAACCTGTTCCCATGCCTCACCACCCTCACAGTGAAGAACTTCTTCCTTACATCTAATCTAAATCCACCCTCTTTCAGTTTAAAACCGTCACCCCTTGCCCTATCACTGCATGCCCTGTTAAAGAGTCCCTCCCCATCTTTCCTGTAGGTCCCCTTTAAGTACTGGAAGGCTGCTATAATAGGTCTCCCCAGAACCTTCTCTTCTCCAGGCTGAACAACCTTAACTCTCTCAGCCTGTCCTCACAGGAAAGGTGCTCCAGCCCCCTGATCATCTTTGTGGCCCTCCTCTGAGCCCACTCGAGCAGGTCCATATCTTTCTTATGTTGGGCGCCCCAGAGCTGAACACAGTACTCCAGAAAGAATTCACTGAATTAGCTGGAACTACAGTGAGAACCAGCACTTAAAAATCAGCACTGTTTGAGTACCCTCCCTTCATGCAGTTTCAGCAGGACAGTTATTTGAATAAAGATTTCAGTATTGTGTTTGGAACGTGCATATAAAAACCTATGTAATAACACACAGAATCACTTCCAATGAAAAGAGATGTCAATCTCACACATGGCATGAATATATAGTCCAAGCGGACCTTCAGCTGGAGGACATAGAGGTGCTGAATCATAGGTAAATTGAAGTACAATTTTCTTCCACTCACCTTTTTGAAGATGTTCATCCCCAGGTCTGTAGAGAGATCTGGAACTGCTGGTCTACGCAAGTTGGTCAGCGAAACCTTGGAAAATGCCTCTGTGCTTAGTGATTTTTCTTCCTCATTACATTTCATTGTAAGATCCTGCAGATCCCAAAAGAAGACGTTAAACACAAGGAGAAATAGAGGATAATCAGCTTTAAAAAAACCAGCTACTTCCAAGAGCTGTCATAGGAGCACTGTAGAGGAAAAGGACCTTTAATTCATTACACAAAACACTATTCACATAGTTAAAGAAAAACAAATGAACAAACAAACAAAATATAGAAACTCCCAGAATTACTGACTTTATCTAACATTTCTGTCACCACAGAAAAAAAGTACAGCACATTGTGCTGCCACAGAAAGCCTCAGGCATTGCTGTCAGTGTTGTCTAGTGGCATGGAAGACCATGCGCTACTCTGATTCTGATCCCAGGTATGACTCTGAGTAGCTGACAATCTTCTTGAGGCCTTGGTTTACATTTATGAGCCATCACAATGGCTACCCTTTTTTTGAAGCGTGCCCTCAATAACATATGCCTTTAAACAAGTATTTTGGAACTGAACTGCAATAAGCAGCACTGTCCTTTCAAGAGACTTGATTTGTAAAAAATGCATTTACTCACTAAAGAAACCTAAGACTTCTACATCAGTAAGCATCCTTCACTTGTAATAACAGTGCTCCAAGATCTGTCCATCACAGTTCTCATCAGAGTTCATATTTGTGAAAGGCCCTATAGCTATAGCACAGAATGTCCCACAACAGTGAAAACCTTGAGACTAATTTACTCTAATTTCAGTAGAGGGCACTCTACTTCCCTTCTGCACTGAGCAAAACGCGTTACAGCTGCCTACTGTAAAGAAAGGCTTTGCTACAAAAGGTGGCATAAGCTCAGCTCCTGGCCATCTGTTCTCATTAAAGATCTGATGCCACTTTTCACGAGATGTTTGTGCAGCTGACCTGACCACACTCCCTGAGCATAATTTTCTTCTACCTAAATATATGCTTGTTTCCAATGGAGATGTTCTTTTTCCTTTCTACCCCATCAGAAAGGTTCTGCTAAACAACTGGGTCATGTTAAAATACCTTTTTGCTTTCAATCCAGAGATAGCCATATGCCAATGACAGATGAAGTGACTCCTACGGTATAGGAGGTTTAGATTCTGCCTACCCAGACCGCTTATTGGAAAGATAGCCAGCACTGCAATACACACATGTGCAGTTCTATACATATGAAGGTCCAGCAGAAGCTGGTGACAGTCTATGCAGCCGAACTCTTAAGCACTAGTTACAGTGTTTGCAGTACTAGGCTACTGGGGACCACACATTCTCCAGAGACTTTTCAGACTAATCAAAGACTACCCTTGAATCCTTCCTATTGACTTTACCAACACAAGAATGAAGGAGACACACAACAGAAAGATTCCTCTTCACTGTTTTTTCAGTCAAAGTATGCTTTTAAACCATTTTGCATATAGGAATAAAGATTCAGGGGAGAAGTCATATGTAAAATCCAACAGACAGCAAATCAGGATTCTACTCCAGGTGTTCTCAACAGCAAGGCCAGCAAGTACTCCTTATGGCTTGGTTCTTAGCTTTTACAGCTCCCTGGCCTCTTCTGGCTGGAAAACATCGTATGAGTTTATTTCAGATTCATTACCTTTGTCCATTAGTTACTAAATCACTGTTTTATTAGATGGCTTACAGTCACCGAAAGCACAGACGAAGGATCGGGGCCTACTGTGATACAATCCATACAAACCAACAGAAAGACAGTTCCAGTTTTGAAATGTGCTTAGGGTAGGTATCAAGCAAACAACACTAGAAAAGCAAATTACAGAATCACCTTAAATCTGCAGTGTGGTATATGATGTATTTTAATGAATCAAGCTAGCACTCCTGCTGAAGAATGATTAAAAACGTGGCTATTCTGTGCAGCAGACTATGTGGTAATTATGATATGCATAAGATGGATAAGAAAGCAAAATAGTTTGGGGGCTGCTACTCCAGATTTTGTTGTTTCTGTTTTCTCTTGCCTTCCTTCTGCATGACTGTATGGCTACCAGCTCATTAGTACTTCTCTCAACTCTCAAGACATTACACTTGAGACTCTTGGCTTTATATTAGCATTGCAGCAAGCACTACAGCTGCATTGGTCTTACGCTTAATTTAAGCTTTGGCTCTTTGCCCCTGCAGTGTTAGTGCAAGACTGCAGGGGTTTGTGAGCCTCTGAAGGTTTCATTTCCTAGACCTGCCCTTATACTGAATCCACTGCATACAGGTGCAATGCAGGTTTCCTTTATCCCATGTTGCCAGGTCTGAAATACGTTTAGACTAAAGTCACTTTCTAGAGGAAGGTAGTATTCATTTTATTCACACTCCATCCCTTTTCCTATGCAACAAGGAGTGCTGGCATGCTCCACTGAATCTTTTTCAACTTTGCTGTTCAGTTTACTAGGCAATACGTGGAGGATGTTTCTCACATTCTCTCGATCCCAACTGCTTTAGCCCAAGCTTATATTTGAAATGTAATTTCAGACACACAGAAACCAAGAAGTGTGAGAGCTTTGCTGAGGCTTAGGGAGACGCAGGAAGTTACCCTGATAAATTGCAGAACAACAGAAACAATGCGGGTTTACCAGACAAATCTACTGGTCCCTGAAGAGATTTGCAGGCAGCTGGTTTTGTCTTTAATCAGTTTTTGCCTGCCACCTTAAATGTACCCTGCTGAAACACAGAGTGACAATATTTTTGAGAAGTTATTGATCAACCTTTGAGCAGAAATGATGACATCGTGTTAGGAATTTAAGATCCAGACTGAAAAAGCAGGCTCTAAGCATATCCCTGTGTCAGATGAGCTTGTGAAGTCTCAGCATACAACCACTTGTGTTGATGGAAAGAAATGACAAATCTTAACCCTCTGGAGGTGGCATTCTCACCTCTGACTAGCAGAAAGCCTTGAGTGATGAGACTCTGAAATTAAGAACAGCAGTTAAGTTCCTACAGTTGGCTGGGATGAAACAGAGCCTAGGTGTCTCTGTGCATTGCACAGATTTCATTCCTCGGAGTTGTAAAGAAGGGGGGCATGAGCTGAAACTTTTGCTGCATGGAAGACTGTTTCACCTCTTCCATCACAGCTGTTCTGCGTAACAAATTGGAAACCTTTTTAAACAGGATTCCAATTTGATGAAGTACAGTAAAAATACACAGGACTGACACAGAGGTTACCAAAAGCGATCAAACCTAGCCCTGGAGGGAAGAATGCCCTGGACAGAGTCCTCACATTAACAGCTAGAAAGTACCCAGTGGAATTGCCAAATGGATTTAACAGAAAAATGTTAGTGAAGAGCAACTGAGCAAAGGAATCTTCTGCAAGAGAAACAGCCTGGAAAAGCAAGAAATAGCCGAGCGTGTGAAAGGAGGGAAGTGTTTCACAGCATACAGAAAAGCACAATACTAGTGCAAACAGTGCCTATGGAAGACAACCCCACTCATGCTGCCACTGTGCTGAGAACCACTGACTGCATTCCCTGTCGCAGTAGTAGCTAAACTTGCTAATGTGCAAAATAACCTGGTTGTTATAAGCAAGGGCAAATGGACAGTATATGCATGGAAACAGTGAACCACATCAACAGCAGTATCTTCCAATTCTGCCCCCAGGAGATGATATTAAGGAGGATTTTCTGTACGTGCACAGCAATCCTGTAAAATCCCCATGCAAAGGTAGATTAAGACTGAATAGTAGTTCATATCACCTGGCCTTTATGGAGATATGTCAAGCTTTTACAGGGATGAAACAGACAACATTTTATAGAAATGACACTAAAGTATAATACAGTTAAACAATACTGCTGCTGCTGAGCCCTTAAAACCAGAAGTAACCATCATCCCTCATAAAAATCATAAGAATGGCTACAAAATCCTGAGATTTAAAAATAACAGTACTAATATTTACACTGTTCATGCTTGTCTTCTGGCTTACGAGCATCTGGTCTGTACAGGAAAAAAGACATTTCACCCTTCTCCCTTATAAAATGACACGTCAAAAACTGCCAGACCTCTACAATACTGAAAGCAAGAATTTTAAGAAAAAACACTAAAAATTCTGAAAGTTCTGACTCAAAAAAGATGTTAACAGAAGATATAGAGCCTTTTACGTGAGGTATGTCATAGAACTGGATTGCAAAAATAGAATCTATATTAAATTTTGTTAGGCAGTTCCATTAACTCAGTAAATCAGAATTTGCTGTTAAAAGGCCACATGACAGGAAAAGAGTGCACAACCTAAAAGTAGCACAAATCAACAAGGAGATTAACTGAAACTGCAGCAGCATCCCTTTTTTATCCCTGGAACAACAGTGAGCTACCCGAAAAGAAAAAGTATTTAAGCTCTATACACAAAGAGCTTTACTGCACCAAGGTCAGGAGTCTGGGGTTCCTCTTCCAGCAAAACAGAGAGCAAGTCTTGACACCTATTAGGACAGTTGGACCACCTACTGAGGTTTTGTTGGCAATTATAAAGGTAAAAGTTATGCGATAAGAGTAACGGCAGGAGAAGAGGTAACAGTATGGAGGGCTTTTGCCCACTGCCACTGTTTGCAAAGTCTGCTCCAATATTTTAACCCAAGGGTTTGCCTGGAGTGTACAGTGCTGTACCAAGTACAATTCCCAATTCCTTTTCTTTTGTCGTGGTTGAACCTCAGCCAGCAACTAAGTACCACGCAGCTGCACACTCACTTCCCACCACCCCCCCCCGCCCCAGTGGAAGCAAATTAGGAAAAGAAGTAAAATTCACGGGTTGAGATAAGAACGGTTTAATACAACAGAAAAGAAGAAACTAATAATGATAATGACAAGACTGATAAAATGACAACAGTAATAATAAAAGGATTGGAATATACAAGTGATGCACAACGCAATTGCTCACCACCTGCCGACCAATGCCCTGTTAGTCCCTGAGCGGCAATCCCCCCCGCCCCCACTCCCCCCAGTTTATATACTACACGTGACATCACATGGTATGGAATACCCCGTTGGCCACTTTGGGTCAGCTGCCCTGGCTGTGTCCCCTCCCAACTTCTTGTGCCCGTCTTGTTCTGATGCTGGCTGGGCATCAGAAGCTGAAAAAGCCTTCACTTTAGACTAACCATTACTCAGCAACAACTGAAAACATCAGTGTGTTATCAACATTCTTCTCACACCCAGCTCAAAAACATCGCACTGTACCACCTGCTAGGAAGACAATTAACTCTATCCCAGCTGAAACCAGGACATCTCTCTTTTAACTGGTTACACAAAAGAAGCTCAGTGAGTCCTGAGCATTGCACCGTAATGCAAAGGCAGTCTGATTTCTTCTGACAACTACATTAGTATAGTCTCACATTAAAAACTAATGTTATCACAGTTCACCCTGGATTAATTATTCTAAATGAACCCTCAAGCTCTCAGCAGTCACCAGCTCTGACTCTCTGTGTCAGATTCTGCCTCCAAAACCCTCATCGTTCTCAGGGTATCTTTCTGAATCAATGCACATATCTGACCTCCGGGCAGTTTAACCAACACCAAAGCTGTGCTTTTCACTAGATGTCCAGCCATCACTTCCCATCATCACCACAACAGTTGCTATTTCCTTATTGATGGCAACTGCTTACCTGAGTTTTGTGGGTATTCACCAGAGAGGGTGCAGCAGCCACCATGGAGCTGCTGCGAGGTCTGGGCAAAGGGGTGATCTCTGGCTCAGGTGGTTTCTCCGGCTTTTCCTGTAGCATATGCCTGAGCCTCTGCAGGTAGTACATTAGTGACCACTGTGTGCCCTCCTCAGACCAATGTGGCTGCAGCAGGCAGCGCAGCACTGCCACATCAAAGTATGTGGCGTAGCGAGACTTCTGGCATGGTGGGATCACCAAGGACACCCTGTTCCAAAAAGCAAGAGTAGAAATCTTAGTCATCAGACTCTTTAGCCCTTCTTAGATACTCAGCTCTCTGAATAAAAAACTACTCAAGGATGATCTGTCAGGTTTGCATGTTCACCTGTTCTTAAGGGGTCATTCTTGATACCACAAAGTTTTCTTTGATAGCTGGAAACCAGTTCTGTCCTAGCATACATGCTGGTCCACCCCAAAAGACCCAAGAGCTCTACTAAGAGGCCTAAAATTTAGCCGCTCATCAAGAGCTGTAAGCCCTTCTCATTCTCCTGCCATTTGCAGAAACCACCAGGATGTGCACACAGCTGTGCCTGCTTGAGCTTGCAGGGACATTTGACACTGACCCTTCGGGACTAAGGCCCTGACTGAGGAAAGCATTACTGAAGACACTTAAGTGGATATTTAGCTTTCAGGTCCCTAGAGGACTCAAGTATATGCTTTGTTAAGTGTTTTCTTGGATAGGGTTGCTTTCTTAAACTGTGGTCTGAAGATAAGCCTCCAGCACCTGTGCTAACTGAATAATTTGTTCAGCTGAAAACAACCCTTGAGCATCTGCTGTTCAGATACTAGTAATATATATTTAGGAATGGTTTATATTTGCACACATCAGGCCTTACTTAAGAAGGAGCAGGCAGAGCAGCTAAGTTAGTTAACCCTTTAAGCCAAATAAATTGATTCTTATATAAGTAAAAGTTACTGTTATCGACACTCTTTGCCAAGGTGTGCTAGAGAAAAGGACCATTTTTTAGCCTTCATTATCATTTTCCTGCTTTTTAGGTGGTGTTATTTCCTGATGGGTTTTAGTACAGAATTTTCTAAGTACTGTAGAAGTTAGTGCACGCAAAAGCAAGATGTCTGTGGTAAGCCTCAGAAACAAGACTCCAGAGATTTCGGGTTTCAAAGGGATCATATCTGTTTTCAGAGCCAATCTTATTGCAATAAAATGCCCTGACTTTTTTATTATTATTTTTTATACCACTTCTCTCCCAGCAGAGTACAACCGGCCTGATGTACCCTCTGTACATTCACTAGCTGTTAGGAGACAATGTCAGAAAAGAAGCAGTGAAAGGGAGTCAGAAGAATGAGAATCACATGGCAAAAGGTGTGAAACGCTGGGATGCGGCAGGAATTCTAGAGATCTGTCTATTTTTTTGTCTGCTGAAGTACACTATTTGAATGTTTCCACTCAGTGTGTTAGAAACACACCTCTGTGAACTGAGTACTTCTGTGGTTTTTTGATTCTATAAAAATCAACAGCACTTCCATGAATTGCATTCTCAGGCATTTGGGAATCATCACAAGAGCATCAGGTATTTATTGTTTTATTAAAAGCCATTTATATTATCAACTCTGCTAAGCAACATACAAACACCATTGGCAGGACACCCCCATCTCCAGCTGGGTACCACCACATTCTGAACAGAGACGTCCAAGGCCATGGTCCAGCAAAGCACATACTGACCAGTGGAAACTCTAAGTGCTTAAAGTGAAGCACATGCTTAAAGTGCTTTGCTGGATCACTGCCTAGTGACACAAAGCTGTCCTGTGCATCCAAGGCAGATACAGGACTGGCAAAGGAGAAAGAAGTGTGCAGTGAATGGTGACACCACTTGGAATCATGTGAACCCTGCTCCACATTACACGCTTGGAAATGGGGGGCAGGTGGCAAGACTGGGCTTGGAGCAATGTGTGCATCTAGAACTCAAACCTGCAGGAGCTGGTTTGCTGCCAGCCCCAGAGGCCAACGTTGAAGGCAGTTGGCAACTGCAGACCAGCCCGTCTGTGTCAGCATATGTCACTATATGCAATCTATAGGTTCAAAGCTTCTCCCCTAGTGCTGTATTCAAGGCAAAAATGTTACATTTGACGACTTTAAAATGAGCTGTTGTAAAAACCTGAAAAACTGAATTAGGAAGGGGAAAACAATGATAAATGGAAATATGCTATAAAGTTTTCCCCATAAGCCTGATGTGAAGGCTGTTTTTGTCACAGTCAAGATTGTGTCACATCAATGCAGCCTATAAAAAAACATAAGGATAGCTGGGATACTCAAAGCATCCCAGCAAAGGACATAAAGCCCATCACCTCAGTAGCAATTGTAAAGGATGATGCATTGCTCCCCGGTCACTTGGCAGGACCCAGATCAATGTCTGAGTCTAAACAGTCCACTGTGTGCAGCATAGGCAAACCTGAGGCGCAACTCAGCCTGGAGCAAGGCACGTTCTCCTTATGAAATATTTGTCACTGAAGTCCTTCGTGCAGTCTATTTCCCAGGCAGTGTGTTCAAGGCAGCAGCTGGATAAAGGGCTGTGCCTTTATTTGCTACAGTGTTAAACGGTATCATCTGTAAATGGAGAATTTCACTGAGTGGAGCAGGGATAATTAGCCAGGATCAGAGGAACAAGCCATTTGCTCAAGAAGTGTCTGAGGAACCAGAAATTAAACTCTGTGCCTCCTTTAGAAGGAAATCTAGTGTTCGTGTAACCAGCTCTCGGTTGCCTGTGACTGCAGGGAGAGTGGAAAGGCAGCCTTCTTTCAACCCCGGGCCAAGGACAAAGGAATACTGCGGCTGTTGGTAAGTAGAGTAAACAACATTTGCTCCCCAGTTGGCTGTTGCTTGGCAACCAAAGCTCCCTGTACAGTTTTAACTGATCAATGAGTCCTGCAAATGGGGAGGCATAATGATGCTCTCTTCAAAGCCTGTCTGAAGCTTCATCCCCATAGCAACCACCAGACCCAGCTTGTCAAATTGGTCACCTGATTCTGTCTTCTTAAAAAGCTGCTTATTTTTTTACAGCTGTGCTCTCTCTGAGCAGTAGTGTTCACATATAGAAAGGCAGTTCTGTCCCCAACTTCAGTTTTACTGGTTCACCTTAATACAAATTAAATAAAGACCCAGAACCAACAGCAGGCCTGATACAAAATCCCAAGAGAAGCCTCCTGATAGGATCAGAGTCTTAGAGAATAGCTTTGACCTTTCCACCAGGGAAAGGGCGCACCAAAACCCTTTTTGAGAAACCAGAGCCGTTCCTAGGTTATATCCAGAAACCCACTCCATCCCACATTTCTTCTGTCACTGTAATGAAGCAATTTCTTAAAGCACTGCAGTGTTTTGGATATGACATCTCCCAAAAGAGATAAGCAACAGGACCAAAATTTTCAGGAGGAGATTAAGTGACACTCCTAAATCCATAGAGACCTAAAAATATAGCCAGGCTTCCCTCCCTCTCCATGCCCTGAAAACACTCATCAGCTTCATTTACTTATGGCACTACCAAGTGTCCAGCACTACTGAAAATCTGGTTCTATCTTTACCTGTCCAAATCCAGATTAAGAGAAGTTAATTCATCAGTGCCATGCTGGAAAACCATGGCCTGAGCTCCACAGGCCAAGCTGGGAGAATATTTACGTGTCTGTGCTTCTTTGTTAGTCTGTTCCTTTGGGCCAGTAGTCTAAAGCAAGCTAAGCAGCAGGATGCAGAGAAGGCACAATGAAAGCAATGGAGAGAGGCTTGCAAAAATCCTTTGCTAAAGGGAAAAGGAAGCCAGCAAAGATACCAGTTGCCTCAGGCTGAATCTAGCTAAGGAGGGTTGAACCTGCAGGTTATTTGTTAGTGTCTTTAATTATAAGAAACCAACATATTAGAAAAGACCAAAGAAAATGTCCCAACAGGCCAGCTAGAGATTTCTCCAATGAAAGTGGCATTGAATATCAAGTGTTACCACCTTGTTTATCATCCAGAACTGAGATTTGTTGAATTAAGAGTTTGAGATAAACATCCAGCACCCTTGGTGTGTACAAACAACAGCAGATTCAAGATAAAGGACTTCTGTGACCTCCACCTTTGAGTCACACCAGCCTAACTTTCTGCTGAAGGGGTTTGTACCTGGGATGTGCGGTACCTCTCTCCTGAGAGGTTTGGGAGGATATGCTTCCGTCCAAGGAATTTCCACGATGACATGCTGAAACAGCGGCCTTTGGAGGTACAGAATCCGGCTGGGTTGTCTCACAGACCACCTGTAGTCCCTTTGGATAGTTTTAATAAAAGGAAATAGGTATATAAACATATTTCTCTCTCCCATATCAGTTCTTTTACCGCAATTTGTGCTTAGACATGACTGTTATTTATACCATAATACCATGGTAATACCATGGAGAAACTGATCAAGCCTGGGCCTTCTCAGTACTAGGCATTGTACAGGCAAAGGGTAAGAGAGGGCTCTTGCTCAAGAAAATACGTAAGATCAGGCTTCCATCCTGTAAGATAGGATAAGGCCAAGGATTTCCTGACAACTATACTCAATACCATTTGGTTCCACTGCAGACAAGGTTGGGAGCCTTTGGAAGAATTGTGAAGAACTGTAATTTCTGGAGATGGAATACTTTAGGGTGGCAACTGCAAGTGCTGTTTCAATATTAATTTCCCCCTTCCCTCAGCTCCTTATTCAAGCTTGTCTAACCTTAGCATAGAACTTACCTCAGTATGTCCACTGTCCAGATTAGGGGATTCACAAGTCACGCTCTGATTGTTGGTGGGAGAACTTCTCTTAGCTGAGGAAAGAAGTCAAAGGAGGACACTTCAGGAATCACCTCTAATATCAAAAGGATAAACCAGAAAACAAAAACAAACCCAAAGCAGCATCTCTCTGCTGCAAGCTTCCTAGGCATTAGCCACTGCCAGAAAAAGAAAAAAGGACTGTTTTAATTTTTGCACAATTCTTTCAGTTGTGTTGTCAACAACATTATTTCTTTAAAATTAAATTTTAATATAAATTTTATCCTAAATCCATTTGGCATCAAACTGTGTTTTCCTGTGCATACTACTGCCTTTTATTTTGGAGCTCTTCCTTCTCCAATTTTCACATATATTCAGCTCCTTTTCTAGGTTACATCTCTCAGAATGTATTGTGATTTCCAATTCGACAAATGCCATACAGAAAGTTTGATCAGCAATACTGTAGAAGAACAGGGGCATCACAAAGACTAGGATGACGATTTCTTGAAATCCTGTCACATCGCAAGCTATTCAGATGTGACTTAGACTGACTCCAAACAAAACATTGCAAAGCTTCTCCAGTAGAATTTTTTAATTTGTTGTGAAATTTAAGTAAATTTAACTTTTCTGTCCCAATTTGAGACAACAATGCTAAGATAGCAGAACATTCCGTGCTATAAAGAACCTCATTCCAATTTCTACTTCCATTCTGCTGAAAACGTTTTCAAAACGTAACAGAGTATTTCCATTTCAGACTTTACTCCTGAAGTTATTCTTTAGGGATTTTCTAACCACAGTCCAGACCTATGGAAAAAATTCCAACAGTGAAAGAAAACTTAGGACTAATTCCTTTTGTTAGTTCCAGTGCTGAAATCCTCTTTTTTAATTCCAGAAGTTGAAGCACAGGGAAGAAGAGCTAGATGTCAAAGACGGTTTTAAATCATTTGAAAGGCTTGAATCTTTTCAATTCTGGACTGTCCCAGAGGCCTACAAAGCCTTGACAACAAAATATGTCATCCAAAATGACTTGTCATCAGAAAAATCTGGTTTAGCGAACTACATTTTCACTACTGTGAAAATTACAGTTCCGTGCTTTTGAGAACAAGCAAGCAATGCTACAGCAATATACCCAGCACACTTTCAATTCACCACCTTGTAGGAATTATGCAAAACTATTGTCTAAAAACATAGAAGTAAAAAAGCTTTTTTAGAACTAGGCCAGACACAAAGGCTTGGAAGCCTAAGCACCCAACTCCAGTCTCATTACGGCTGAAGTACAAAGGAAGAGCAACCCCTTCCAGTATGCAAAAGAGAATTTACAGCCTAAGCCTTCTTTGGAGCCTCTTGAAACTACTTTGTTTATTTTTATAACATGGTGAAATTCAAATTTTAGATAGGAGTAGAACCTACACTGTCAACTGTGTGCTCTTCACTGTTAATTTTTGTCCAGTGCCAGTCTGGGAAAGCCTTCCCCGCCCATGTCAGGCTGCTGCTACATACTGCCTTTGCCCTTCTTAGCAACTAAGGAAGATAGTGAAAGAGAGATATGAGGCTGACAGGAAACGATA
This sequence comes from Pandion haliaetus, assembly GCA_013401275.1. Lineage (NCBI taxonomy): Eukaryota > Metazoa > Chordata > Aves > Accipitriformes > Pandionidae > Pandion > Pandion haliaetus. Next base: position 3,880 of record VYZV01005458.1, on the reverse strand, counting down.
ACTCTGCTGAAGAGTTTCTCATTTCCTATTTGTGATTTCTCTCTCATTTCCTATTTAATTACTATGCAAATGTAGGTTGACTCTGAGGGGAAACAACCTTAAACTACTCTCAAAGGTCTGACTAGGTCCCAGCTAGAAGGATTAACATATTCCTTCAAATATGACAGCTACAGAACGCAAGGCAGCGTCAGGCAAACAAAGGAAAGGTTTCCCAGCCCTCAGGAGCTACATTACCACAGCAAAGTCACAGACCTGTAACAATGTTCCTGATTGGTTTTACAAGGGCGTTGAAGGCAGTAACTTCGGGCTGCCTGTGTTCCCACATAGGCTGCCAAATAACAAGGCCACTAGCCAACCGAAATGTCAGGTCAGACTCCTAGAAAGACAAACAGAGGTTGTATCACACAAGCTCACACAAAAGAATGTGGTTTCCAGGGTAAAAGGATTGCAATTTCTCTGATGCACAGATCTTACAAGAAATGAGTGATACCGTGTGCAGTTCTGTAGTCACTATATGCTAACTCAAGGGCCAATGACACTACTCAGCAGGTATTGGTACATTTCAAATATGGCTATTAAAAAATAATAGGGAAATCTCAATATAAAAATATACAAGAGGCTTTTTCCAAAGGAAATTTCTATACGAGGTTAATGAACCCTGGTTTTTCCAGCACATTAAACTGTAAAAGAAAAGGCCATTCCTGTGTCAGAAAGCATCCCTTCTGACCATATATAACCACTTCATATTTAATATTCAATCTCAGCCTTAGGATTTACACTCTGAGACTTGAACTTCTTGCCCCAAAAGAATAAGGATACTAAACATTAAAATGTTACTTAGAAATTGAGGAAACATGAAATGTAACAAATTACTATAAAATAGCAGCATACAGTAGTGTTGTTGTTATTAGCACTGTTAGTACCTGAGCTACGTCAATACAGAGACACTGGTACTACTTACACTTGTGCCATGATTGTTTTACATATGCAAGTAGCTGAAATCATGTAAATTACTACACAAGTAAATCTTAGCAGGATCCAGGTGCAAGTATGCACTTACTTGACCTAAGGTCAGATCTACATTAGGAGACACTGATGCTGGTATAGTCCAGCTATGCCCATAAGAAAAACAAACATGGTAATAGCAGCTTTGGCAGCATAATTATAGCTGCACCACTGTCTCCTGCTGACATATAGCTCCACATGCCTCAGCAGTAAATCAATGATGCAGACAGAGCTAAAGGAATGGCAGGACCTCACTGCTCGTAGCTCTCTAGCCCTTCTCTTCGTTCCCTACTCTTTGTTAGTGCCGTCTCTTCATAATGATCTCTCAAGCCTTGTTATAAACTAAGCTTGTTTTTAATTACTATTTTTACTAAGGAGCACCTTGCAAGGCTTTTGGAAGTTGTAGCAGTAGCGTGTTGCATTTTTACTTTGCACTGCTAGCTTTTGGTGACATGCCAACACTTTCATCTACAGTTGTTAAGTTACAGGATTACATGCAACCCCCTCACCCCCCAAAAGCCTCATTTAAAAAGACATTGCTAAATATACAAATCCTCTCAGAAGTTAGGAATTCTATCATTTAGGTCTGCCTGTGCAAACACATATTATCTTCCTTGAGCAAATGCATTACTTCAGTTATCTGATCAGACGGTGTTCTTCCCCTGAGACCTCTCCCTCTGTGAAACACAGAGGGGACAATGCTGACTTGGTGAGCCAGTTACACACCTCATTTATCTCACCTTCTTTGAGCTTTGCTTTGGTGGCAGAAACATGCATATTTTCACAGGCTTTTCAATGTTCATCACCACAGTATCTCAGAGATCTTAGAGATTCTCAAGGTAAACCTGAGATATTGTTATTAACCCCATCTTGTAAATGGGAAACTACATCCCAGAAATATTAATATAAAAAAACTGGAAACCTAATCACTAACAGCCAGGGTCTACCTCGTTTCATTTCATTTATTCAAAGGGCAGCCCACATTTGTGTGTGTAGCGCTGGGAAGAATTCAGCATTTCTTCCTGTCATGTCCCAGTAGCTTACAGAGAAAATGTGGAACTAGTAAACAAGTATGAAAAAAATCAGGCTAAATAAATGGAGCAATACTATACAGGAACTCAGAAGCAGAAGTGGGGAAAGAATCTAGCTCTCCAGACCTGCTTTCACCTGCCTTAACCAAAAGATTATCCTTTATCTCCTGTACTTTCTTATCTTCTTCAACTGTTGCAGCATACAAGGCAGGATTAGAACAGGTAACAGCCTCCATCGCTTCATGACTTACAGACCTTTTCCAAGCACCTACTCTCCAGAACCAGTGTCTCTTCTGAGGCCTAGCTGGAAACAGCAGCCCTCCAGAGAGACTAAAGACAAAAGGCAGGAGTCAGAGCATGCAGAAAATGCCTCCTCATCACACCACTCTGCAAAGCTGATGCACTCGGCATAAAAACAACATAAGGACCCCGCAGATAGGAAGCCTGCAGCCAGCTTCCAACTTCAGAACAAAGGAATGCTCAATTGCCTTTGCCACTACCATGCTTATACCACTATCATGCATTCCTGGTAATTAGTATCAAGATGCTAAGTAATGACAACAACAAATCCCAGTGGCAGCCCCACGGTGAAATCCCTGAAAAGGGGAACAAGGCCGTTCTGAGCAATGGTTGAGAATCACTGGAGCAAGCTAAAGCTCACAATCCTTTCTGCAGGTTCCAGCGTCCCTAAACTTCACAAGGGCCACAGATCTTTGACATTCCCAAGGGCTGAAAATGGCTCACTTCAGATTTATCTGCCTTTGTGTCTGCCTGATGCTGTGGTGGTTGCTCATGTCACTGGAAGTATTTCTTCCTGTAGCAGTGGTATTCTGCCAGCTTGTTAAAACATTTCCAGTGTAACACCCAGCATGCACTGTAGGCTGAATTAAGTAACAGTCACAAAGGCAGAATCATTCTTTTCCTGCTCAGAGCTGTCTCCACACAAGTACCCCATCAGTGTTCCACTTACTTTAATCCTGTGGACAAGGGGAGCAAAGAGAAACACAAAGAGCTCCACTGTGGCCATGGAGTTCTGGAAGAACTTCCTTCTGTTATTCTCCTCCTCATCATTCATGGTGCTGGGCCGGGGATGTCCTGGTGATCCTTGATTTTCAGCCTGGTGGATAAAGGCGCTGCTGCTCCCTCCCCAACTAGAGCCTCTGTCTCCTCCAAATCGGTCATTGCTGCAGTCCTGAGGGGCCTCCAGCAGCATCCAGTGAAGAGTGTGAAGAAGCTTTGTTTCAGCTACTCCAAGCTTATCCTGATGTCCTGGATAGAAAAATGCATCACAGTATCTCATGGGGTTTCTATTAATGGTACTGTTGAGACTTTCAGAGCCACACAGGAAAATGGGCATCCAACTTCCTGATATGCATTTGAAAATTAAAATTCTACCATTAAAAGTATCAGCATTCTGTTTCATTATGTTTGAAACCTCCTAATTCACAAGTCTCTGTTTACTTTACAGCATTTGCAGTTCAGTCGCTGAAATGTCAGTTGCAGGGCAACTGAATGCATGGACACAGAGTGGTCCTAAAAGATGCCGGCTCAACAGTCTTGTCTGTTTGACTATTCAATCAGACAAAAAGCAAGTGAGCACTGTGAGGTGCTCAAGCTGTGTCCTCTTAATGTTCCCTACTGGCGCGTCTCATGAAACAAATTCCTGCTGCAATCAGTGCTGAAATCAGTAAAAGACAAGTACAGTAAGTTAGATTTGGACCCGTGTCGTGGTTGAACCCCAGCCAGCAACTAAGTACCACACAGCCACACACTCACTTCCCACCTCCCACCCCGTAGGATGTGGGAGCAAATTAGGAAAAGAAGTAAAACTTGTGGGTTGAGAT